>JAJHZJ010000055.1:10050630-10115949 GCA_023548195.1 Bettongia penicillata ogilbyi | reverse complement strand
GGAGGGACAGGATCAAAGGACAGAAGAGAAACAATGAGGGGCAGGTTAGGAGGGATGGCAATTCAGTTAGTCTTACACAACACGACTATCAGGAAGGTCATTTGCAAAGCTACACAGATATGGCCTATAATGAATTGCCTGCCGTACCAAAGGGAATGGGTGGGGAGGGAGGGATTGGGAGAATTTGGAACTCAAAGTTTTAGGAACAATTGTTTAGTATTGTTGTTGCATCTAGGAAAGAAGACATACAGTTAATGAGGAATAGAAAGTCATCTGGCCCTACAGGAGAATAGAGAAGATAGAGACAAGGGAAGGGAGGGATGACAGAAGAGAGGACAGATTGGAGATAGGGAAAATTAGATTGCTTGGGGTATTGGGGTGGGGGGAGGGGAGAAAAGGGGAGAAAATTTGGAACCCAAAAATTTGTGAAAATGAATGTAAAAAGCTCAATAAATAAATAAAAAAAAAAAGAAAATTCTGAAAGCTATAGAAGGTACAAAAGTGAGAAAAGAAAAGTGTTATTTTGATGAAAAAAGATTAGTAATATTAAAGAAAATAATCAACTAAGAAGGAAAAGGATATACACTCATATCAATTACTATTACAGATAATTCTCAAAATTATTTAATACTTCTTTAAAAATTGAAAGTAGGTGAATTAGAAAGATGAGATGTTAATGAACAGGAAAACAAAAACAGAAAATATTTCCCTAGCATTTGGTAAACTTAAGAATATAACTTAAAGATTTCAGTGACCTCCTATTCAAAAAGAATCACTAAGAAAATGGGGAAAATAGGTTGATATAAATTGATTTTAGGCAAAAATCATACATCATATACCCCCAAAGTTTCAAATGATACATAAACTATTTTTGAAAAGCAGTATCACTAAAATAAAAACTAGGAGAGTATAAGAAAGTCTCTCTTACAACTGTATAAGAGAGGAGAATTTTTAATCAGCAAGGGGCTAAAGATACAAAATAAGCTATTTTCTATTATGCAAAATTAAAACATTTTTGCACAAGCAGAACCAAGAAAGATGTGATATGAAGAGAAACTGTCAGGACCAGACAAAAACATTCTGTCAAATATTACTAATAAAAATCCAAACAAATAAATAATCAAAGATATAAATGAACATCTTTCTAAAGAATAATTGTAAAGCACCAAATAGCATATTATTAGGTACTGTCATAAGAGAGAAAAGTAATGAAAGTAATTACATCTAAAATAACCAAATATAGAAAAATGTAAATATTTAATACACAGATATTTAAAGAAAAAATTGACTGAAATGAAAAAAATGCATTGAGTGAGACATTTTTCCTTTCAGAATTTTACAGAAATATAAGCAAAAAAGAAATTGTGACTTTGGAAAAACTACAATAAAAATTAGGTTTGAAAGGTACATAGAAATTAACCAATGAGAATTTTAATTTCGTTTTCATGGATGAGAATATTTTTTCTATTTCACATAAACAGTTACAAAACAAAAGTTACATGACTGAGCATAAAGATCTCATAAAAAAGTGGGAAAGAAGAAATATTAGCAATCTTATATACTTGAACATAAAATAGTAATCAATAAGAGAAATGTGAATAAAATACGTAAATCTTATTGAAGCCCTAATAATAGAATCTTAAATAAGGATCAGTTCAGAGAATAAATCATGGAAACAACAAAATATTACAAAAAAATGATAAAGTTGAGATAATGTATAATTCAATGCCAAACATTTTTAATACATTTATTGATAATAGTGGGAAAGAACACTTTGAAAATTGAACATGTAGTTAAACAACAGCTACAGAAAGCTCACTGAGTGGAGAAATAAATTGAGAAGTGGCAGAAATAATTTTAAAGGCATCAAGCAAATATATTTTAGGAAATTTAAAGAAACTCATTTACTGATTACTAAGTTTTGGTGACAAGCCTCTTTAAACATAACTAAGCTAGTCCTTATAGAATAGATGTACAGTTCATCTCCCAATCTCAATATGAATTCTTCCCATCTTGTTAGGGCTAGCCTCTATTGACAGTCTTCAGAAGTCCTGTTTGACATTAGCCACTAGTGAAGGATTGTAATAGATTTTTAAGAAAGAAAAAGAAATAAACTACATTTTTTCTGCATTTAAAAGAATGTTGTTTTCTTCAAAAAAGTAACCTTGAGCAATTATATAGATCTCAAAGATCCTGCCATTGATTAACATTTTGGAACTTCTCTTTGATAAGTTTCCTTGAGGGAAATACATACACATATACATTATGTGTGTGGGGGGGAGCATAGGTGTTGGTGTATACACATGCATTTTTATATTTGTCTATCTATCAATACATATGTATGTATTCTAAACCTGGTAATTGTCAACATGAACACATTTTTAAGAAATCCACAGTCATAAACCCTTGAATTATTTAACAATTTTAAAGCATTATTAACACTAACAAAATGACAGCAAAATGCCTTACTTTTTTGTGACCCTTTCATTTATATTCAAAATATACTTTTAACAATATTGTAGCTATCTTTTTAACAATGAAGTTAATCCACATTACTGCACAATTCCAAAGAATGGGATTTCCCATTTCAGAAGAGTAAAAATTTTGAATGAAGCAAAGAGCAATTTAAAGACTTATTTGGGGTATAAAGTAGGGTTCTTTAGGTTATTAACAATGAGTTGCACATGAAAAGTCTTGTAAAATACGGCATCAAAGAGATATTGGGTAGAAAAAATATATAGATAATCATCTAATGGGAACAAGGAAATAAAGACAAAGATAATTCTCCACTGCTATTCAAACAACAGAGGCACATAGGTTGTTCAGTGGATAGAGTGTTGGGCCTACTATCATTGAGTTTTGCTACTGTAAGCTATCTTTCTCAACCTGATTTGTAGAGGCCATTTTCTCATCTTAGAGTTTCCTATACAAATAAAAGCATGGGTGTATTTCCAGACCATGTCCCTAGCCTGTCTATATTTTTCTAATATACATCTAAAACTCTTAGTTGTAACACAGTTGACAGTATCAACTTCAGGCAATTATCATTAAGATGAGACTCATTTATGTATTGATGACAAATCTGATTTTTGTAAACTTATCTGATTTTGATATAATTTGGGGAAAATCTGACACATTAGTTGAGCAAACTACAGTTTGTGTAACAATATCCATATAAGAGGAGAAATATGGAAATTCTATGAAGAATCTAACAAAGTCCTCTAAATGCAACATCATATGTTTGATATGAACCGGGAGTCAGGAAGACCTGAGTTTAAATTTGACCTTGGAAACTTGTGATCCTTGGCAAGTCATTTGATCTCTGTTTTCCTTAGTTTCTTTATCAATAAATTGGAGATAAGAATTGCACCTGACTCCCAGGGTTGTGAGAATTAAGTGAGATATTTGTAAAGTGAATCACAAGCTTTAAAGTAATATATAAATGATAGTAGAGTAGTAGTAGTAGTAGTAGTAGTAGTAGTAGTAGTAGTAGCAGTAGTAGTAGCAGAAGTAGTAGTAGTAGCAGTAGTAGTACTAGTAGTAATAGAAGTAGTAATAGTGGTAGTAGTAGTAGTAATATGTGACTTGAATGTGAAGGAAGGAAGAAGAGAATAAGTTGGAAAATGTAGTTTGCCAAAATAAATAATGATGACAGCAATGTACATGGAAAAACAACTATGGAATGGAAGGAATGGAATTGAATGATATGCAATTATGATGATCAACCTTCTCTTCAAATAAAAAATGAGAAGATCTACCCTGTCCCCCTTCTTTGTGAATTTCATTCTTTGGGGCAGAACATTGCAAATATAGTAGTTTCAGACATTTTATATTTTGGTTAATTTCACTAAGCTCTCTCCTTTCACTTTCTCTCTCTCCCTCTCTCTCTCTCTCTCTCTCTCTCTCTCTCTCTCTCTCTCTCTCTCTCTCTCTCTCTCTCTCTCTCTTTCTTGTTTCAAAGTTCAGCTCTCTGAATAGGGACAGAGGTTAGGATGTATCTGGAAATTACAGTGATGCAAAAATAAAAGGAATTAATATAACTTCGTGGAAAACAGAAATGCATAAGAAGTCAGAGGCTCTCAGATTGCTACAAAACTTTATTCCTGCAGTTCCTTCACACAAATCAGAAGAAACTAGAAGTAGTGATTCTTGAATAGCTTTCTAAAGATGAAATTGGCTATATTTTTACAGACACAAAATAATTAAGTTTCCACTTTTACAGTCATTTCAGAAATGGTTTGGAGTATGCAGTCAAGCCATTTTCTGGCTAGAGGACATTAAACACCAAATTAAAATAGAGGGGAAAATGTGTGAAGAAAGCATTGTGTATGATAATAGGCAATGGAAATATGACTTGGCTTTTAACAAGCTATAAGATGAAAAATAAAAAATGGACAAAAGACATTGATTCTGACAATAACCATTTAATAGATATGGTTAACCATTTGCAAAACTGGCATCACAATGACAAAAAAAATCTCAGAAAACTATTCAAATTCCTTACCAAATAGCAAGATATGGTTACTAAAGGCCACACCAATTTAAGGTATGATTTCATTAGAAATGCATAACAAAGAGGGTTTATGTGTCCTGTGAAGCCTTGGACAAGTTACTTACAGATCATTGGACTCAATTTCTTCACCTGTAAAATGAAAGTATTGAACTACATGGTATCTGAGTTGCCTTTTACCTCTAAATCTCTGATTCTATGACTGTGTTTAATAATTGCTTCAAGAAAAGCATATGTGTGAGGAGGTGGGGGGAGTTGTGGATCAAATAAAAAGACAACATGTCTGCAATGATATTAACATGAGATTCCACAAAACATCATCCTGCCAACATTTCTGAATGAGATTGAAAAGAAGGCAATAGACTTTCAATGGAACAGCTATGAATATCTTTTATAGAGATTATTTCCACAGTTCCAGAAACAATACATAAGGATTTTACCAATTCTAGTGATTTGTCTATGCCACATAAAGATGTGATAGTGGGGGAAGGGAGAAAGAGTCAAGATGGTAAAGTAAAGGCAGGGTCTTATTAGAGCTCTCCCCCCAAACCCAAATACCTGTAAAAAAATGAATCTATACAAATTCTGGAACTGCAAAACCCACAGAATAACAAAGTAAAGCAAATCTCCAGGTCAAGAGAGCCTGGAAGGTGGATGGGAAGAGTCTATCATACTACACTGAAAGCAGAGCACAGTCCAGGATTGGCCACACAGGCACAGACTAGACCTGAGCAGCCTTTGGTAGGGAGTTGGGGGGACAGGGACTGAATCTTTGGCACCTATGGTTGTTTCTTGACTTAAAGCCAAAACACAACGGACAAACTGGAAGTTCAGTGGAAAAAACCTGTGAGACCTGTGTGAGAAAATAGAGCGATCTGGTCCCAGCCCCAGGGTATCAGAGGAGGTACAGGGGTCCCCAGCAGACACAGTAACAGCAGGGGCAGGGACAACTGCTATTTTTGGAGCTCTAGGCCTGCAGATTGTGAGGGGGGAGATAGAGCAGTTAACAGTGCACCCCCCACTCCTATTGGAAGCCAGAATTACCTTGACAAAGAGATCAAAAGTCAGGAAATGACTGAGGAAATTAGCAAAAACCAGAAAAAGAATCAGACTATAGAATTTTACTCTGGTGACAAGGAAGACCAAAATGTACAAACAACAGAAGACAACAAAGTTAAAGCTCTTACATCCAAAGACTCCAAGAAAAATACGAATTGATATCAGTTCATGGAAGAGTTCAAAAAATATTTTGAATATCAAGTAAAAGTAGAGGAAAATTTGGGAAGAGAAATGATAGTGATGCAAGCAAATCATGGAAAACAAATTAACTACATGCTAAAGGGGACCCAAAATGCTGAATAAAATAACACCTTAAAAATAGACTATCCCAAATGTTGAAAGAGATTCAAGAAACCAATGAGGAGAAGATACCTTAAAAAGAACAATTGGCTAGATGGAAAAGGAAGTCCAAAAGATCACTGAAGAAAATATTTCCCTAAAGATTAGAATGGATCAGATGGAATTTAATGACTTTACAAAAAATCAAGAAATTATAAGACAAAATGAAAGGAATGAAAAAACAATGTGAAATACTTCACTGGAAAAAAAACAATTGACCTGGAAAATATATTCGGGAGAGACAAGTTAAAAAGTTATTGGGCTACCTGAAAACCATGATAAAAAGAAAAAAAGAGCCTAGACACTCTCTTTGCAGAAATTATCTATCAGGTATTCTAGAACCAGAGAGTAAAATAAAAATGGAAAATATCTGCTTATCCTCTCCTGAAAGTGATACCCAAAGAAAACTCCTGTGAATATTGTAGTCAAATTCCAGAGCTCACAGTTCAAGGAGAAAATATTGCAAGCAAAAAGAAAGAAACAATTCAAGTATTGTGGAAACACAATCAAAATAACACAAGATCTAGCAGCTTCTACATTAAGGGATCAGAGGGGTTGGAATATGATATTCCAGAGATCAAAGGAGCTAGCGTTAAAACCAAGATTACCTACTCAGCAAAAATTAGTATAATTCTTCAGGGAAAATGGTCATTCAATGAAATAGAGGACTTTCAAGCATTCTTGATGAAAAGACCAAAGCTGAGTAGAAAATTTGACTTTAAAAGATAAGAATCAAGAGAAGCATGAAAAGGTAAATAGGAAAGAGAACTCATAAGGGACTTAGTAAAGTTAAACTGCTTACATTCCTACATGGAAAGATAATATTTGAAACTCTTGAGACTTTTCTCAGTAATAAGTTAGTTGGAGGGATTATATTTAGAGACAGAGGGCACAGAGTGACTTGAATATGAAAGGATGATTAAAATAAAATTAAGGGGTGGGAAATGTATTAGGATAAGGAGAATGGGAGAAATAGAATAAAGAAAATTATCTCCCACATAAAAGAGACAAGAAAAAGTTTTTTTCAATGGGGGGAAGAGGGAGGAGGTGAAGGGGAAAGAGTGAAACATACTCTCATCGAATTTGGCTTAAGGAGGGAATAACATGCACATCCAATTTGGTGTGAAAATCTATCTTACACTACAGGAAAGTAGGGGGATGTAGATAAATAGGGGTGGGAGATGATAGAAAGGAGGGCAAATGGGAGAAGGGGATAATTAGAAGCAAACACTTTTGAGGAGGGACAGGGTCAAAAGAGAGAATATAATAAAAAGGGGAAGAATAGGATGGAAGGAAATATAGTCTTTCACAATATGAAGTGTTTTGCATAACTGCATATGTATAACCCATATTGAATTGTTTCCCTTGTCAATAGGAATGAATGAGGAGGGAGGGAGGCAGGGAGGGAGAGAAGTTGGAACTCAAAGTTTTAAAAATAAATGTTAAAAATGTTTTGTTATGAAACTGAGAAATAAGACATGCAGGCAATGGAGTATAAAAATCAATCCTGTCCTACAAGAAAATAGAGGGGATGGAGCTGATAGAAGGGAGGGATGTGATAGAAGGGAGTACAGATTGGAGGAAGGGGTAATCAGAATGCACCCTGACTTGCAGTGGGTAGAGGGGAAAGATGGGGAGAAAATTTAGAACTCAAATTATTTTGAAAGTAGGTGTTGAAAACTAAAAGTTAATTAATTAACAAAAAAAGAAAATACCAAAATGGGGACACAGAGTTGGACATGACTGAAAAGCCTGAAAAACAAAAAGCCCAGAGCTGTTGTAAGAAATGAATAAGATAATATTTGTAGGCACTTAGCACAATATCTGGAACATAGTAGGTGCTTAATAAATTCTTGTTCTCCCTTCAAAAAGACATCTTATGTGAAACTCATAGTAATTAGAGACTGATCTACGTGCATTGGTAAAACAAAAGTGGATCTAAGACACATATTGACAAGACTGTAGTATGCAGGTTAATAGAGTGGTAACTATATTTATTTCTATAGTTGTCTTAAAGAAGTTTCACATATGAAAGATGAATGTGGCCTCTTTTTGAATAACATTTTGCTTTTTCCCCAGTTACATGTCAAGAAATTTTTTAGCATTCATCTTAACAGGATTTGTTTTCCAACATTTTTTCCCTCCCTGCCCCCCAACCCCCTCTTCTGAAAATGGTACGCAGTTTTTGATATAGTTCATATGTGTGCTACCTTGGAAAAATATTCTCAAATCACTCACAGTTGTGAAGAAAGAAACGTATTGAAAGAAAAAGAAAGAAAGAATAAAATAAATGAAAAAAGAATTGTGCTTCAATCTACATTCGTAGTCCATCAGTTCTTTATCTGGATAAAGAGAGCATTTTCCTTTGTGAGTCTTTTGCTTTTCAATAAAAAGCTGAGTCATTCATGATACACTGATCATCATACAATGTTACTGATATTGTATCTGACTGTATACTGTATCTGATTGTATACTGACATTGTATACAATGTTTTCCTTCTTCTGCTTATTTCACTTTCGATCAGTTTCTATGATCCTGAAATATGTTTTTTTTCCTGAAATATGCCTGTTCATTACTTCTTCTTGCACAATAGTATTTCATTTCATTCATATACCACATCTTGTTCAGCCATTCCCCAATTAATAGGCATCGTCTCAATTTCAATATTTTGCCACCACACAAAGGGCCGCTATAAATATTTTTGCACAGGTAGGTCCTTTTCTATTTTCTTAAGATCCCTTTGGGATACAGACCTAGTAGTGGTATTGCTGGATCAAAGGTAATGTACAGTTTGGTTGTCCTTTGGGTATAGTTCCAAATTTCTCTCCAGAATGGCTGAATCAGTTCACACCTCCACCAGCAGTGTCCCAATTTTCCCAAAAGTTTTCCAGTATTTATTATTTTCCTTTTAATCACATTAGCCACTCTGTTATGTGTGAGGTGTTAGCTCAGAGTTACTTTGATCTGCATTTCTCTAATCAAAAGTGATTGAAAGCACCTCTTCATATGCCTATGGATAGTTTTGATTTCCTCATTTGAAAACTGCTTATTCATATACTTTGGCCATTGATTAATTGGGGAATGGCTTGTATTCTTGTAAATTTGACTTTGGCCTCTATAAATTTGAGAAATGATGCCTTTATCAGAGACACCTGCTATACATATGGTTTCCCAGCTTTGTACCTTTTTTTGTAATATTGTTTGCATTGGTTTTGTTTGTACAAAATGTTTTTACTTAATATAATCCAAATAATATATTTTAAATTTTCTGATTCTCACAATTTCTTGTTTGGTCATGAATTCTTCTCCTCCTCATAGATCTGACAGGTAGATTATTCCTTGCTCCACTAATTTCCTTATAATATGAGGCTTTATAGTTAAACCATGCCAAAGGTCTGTCATATGTAACTTTTCTAATATTTGATTTACCTCTTTAATTTCTTTCTTGTTTATTTTTGGTTGGATTTTTTGAGTTGAGAGGACAGTTGAGATCTCACACAAGTATAATTTTGCTGTCTATTTCTTCCAGTAACTCACTTAAATTATCCTTTAAAAATTTGGTTGTCATATAGGGGGATAGAGTCAAGATGGCAGAGTAAAGTCAAAGATTCAACTCAACTCTCCCCCAAACCTCAGAAAATGCCTGTAAAAGATTATTCTAAACAAACTCCAGAGCAGCATAACCCAAAAAAAGACAGAGTGAAATAAATTTCTAGCCCATGACAACTTGGAAGGTCAACAGGAAAAATCTGTTGCACCAGGCTGAGAGAAAAGTACAGTCCAATGCAGGCCATGTCAGCATGAACTCAGCATGAACCTCAGCAAACTAGGAGCAGGGCTCAGGGGATTGAATCATTGGAAGCTATGGTAATTTCTGTAATTCTCAACCCACAAACGCCAAAGAGAACTTAGAAGGTCAGTAGGAAAGGCCTATCAGACCTGGATTAGAGAGGAGTGCAGTCCAACCCTGCCCTCAGCACAGCAACAGACCCAGAAAAGCAGGAGAAGGCCTTGGGAGTGAATGAATTAGCAGTGGTGGCAGAAGTAGTGGTGGCAGCAGCATCTTTTTCCAGAGTTCTCAATGCACAGATGAACTGGTCAGAAGGAGATTACAGAGGTCTATTTGCTGGCACTGAGGCAGGACTCAGTTGCTTTATCCATACTTAGATCCAGATTCCAGTCTTAGGTAGCAGTCCCAGGGAGAGAAGGAGCACTGGCATAGCAGAGCTTATGCTAGCAGTGGAGAGGGAACTGTACTTACACTTCCAGGGCAGAAAAGAGTACTTGTCATTCACAGACCAGAGCACAGGCCAGGAGAGGAGTAAAGATGTCTCCTTAGTTCATACCACACCTTGTATGTACTGAAAACTTACAGGCCCCTAAAATTATCTCTGAAAACAGCTGCACAAAATCCCTGAAGTGTGGAACAGTATAATCTCCATATTGGAAGTAGATCTTTGACTTAACAAAGAGTTAAAACATTAAATAATTGTCTGGGGAAATGAAAAAGTAGAGAAAAAAAATACTATAGAAACTTAAATTGGTAACCAGGAAGATCAAAACATACACTCAGAAGAAGATGACAAAGTCAAAACTCCTACATCCAAAGACTCCAAGAAAAATATGAATTGGTCTCAGGCCATGGAATAGCTCAAAAATGACTTTGAAAATCAAGTAAGAGAAGTAGAGGAAAAATTAGGAAGAGAAATGAGAGTGATGCAAGAAAATCATGAAAAACAATTCAACAGCTTGCTAATAGAGACCCCAAAATTGTGAACACCTTTAAAATAAAAACAACTATTAAATTTGTTTTTCCCATGTAACAAGGAAAAATTAAAGATAAATAAATAAAAAAATAGTTTGGATGCTATTCTACTGAGTGCATATATCTTCAGTACTGATATTTCTTCACTGTCTGTGGTACCTTTTAGCAAGATGTAGTTTCTTTTCTTATTTCTTTTAATTAGGTATCTTTTCACTTTTACTTTGTTTGAGATCAGGATTGCTAACCCTGCTTTTTTTGCCTCAGCTGAAGCAAAATAAATTCTACTCCAACCCAGTACCTTTGCTCTGTGTCTCTCTGCTTCAGGTGTGATTCTTGTGAACAATGTTTTCAAGGATTTTCGTTTTTAATCCACTTTGCTCTCTGCTTCGATTTTATGTGTCTTTCCCTCCATCCTATTCTTCTTGTCTGTCCTCTCTCTTTCACCCTTTCCCTATTCACCAGTGTTTTGCTTCTCTCTGTTAGCCTCTACTTCCACCCTTTACCTGATTTCCTCCCCTCCAACCTCCCTGGCAGGAAAGATAGATTTCTATAGTCAATTGATTATATGATTCCCTCTTAGAGTCAATACTGATGAGAGTAAGGTTCAAATGATGCTGAATGTCCACACATCCATCTTCTCTTCCATTATAATAGGTCTCTCTTACCTCTTCATGTATATCAATTTACCTCTTACTTTTGTCTGCAATCTTCTCTTTCATCAACTTTTATGTCATTTCCTTAAATTAACCTTGTGCCCATGTCCTCTGCTTAAGTATATTCCTTCTAGCTATACTATTAGTGATACAATTTTAAAGAATTACAAGTATCATCTTCCCATGCTGAGAGGTAAATAGTTTAGCTCTCTTGAATACCTTATGTTTTCTTTTCCTTTTTTACATGTTCATGGTACTCTTGGGTCTTGATATTGGAGGTCAAATTTTTAGATCCATTCTTGTCTTCTTATGAAGGCTTGAAATCCTCCTAGTTCATTAAATGATCATTTTTTTTTTCTTCATGTATTAAGCTTAATTTCACTGGGTAAGTGATCTTGGTTTTAATCCTACCTCCTTAGTCTAACACAATATCATATTCTGTGATACCCAATCCTTTAATGTTGTAGCTGCCCAAGTCTCTTATAATCCTGTTGTGGCTCCCCAATATTTGAATTGTTTATTTCTGGACATTTATACTGTTTTTCTTCCTTGACCTGATAGTTCTGAAATTTGACTACAATGTTCCCTGGAATTTTTATTTTGGAATGTCTTTCCTGAGATAATGTAAGGTAATAGGTGGGTGAGGGGAAGAGTTAAAGATCTTCCCCATCCATTAATAAGCCTGAGACCTCTTTTGTTAATTTCTAATGAGGCAGAGGGTCACAAAGGTCATGCCCTCTAGCCCTGAAAATAGGGTATGTATTCTGAGGTGAAGTTTTGCTTTAGGACTTATTTTTTGGAAGAAGATTAATGTGCCAGATGAGACATTGGGCGGTTGATTTCAGAAGACTGCCGGCTTTGAAAACCTGGATGTTGGTGCTTCTCTGTCTGGGTAATGATGTGTGTATGTATGGTCAGGCAGTTGGAAGTCCTTTCTCTTGGTCTTTCTGTATATGATCATGTCATCTGCAAAGAGTAATAGCTTTGCTTCTTCTTTGCCTATTCTAATTCCTTCAATTTCTTTTTCTTCTGTTATTGTTAACACAGTTTCTAGTGTCATATTGATTAAGAGTGGCAATAATGGACATCCTTGCTTCCCCGCTGATCTTGTTGGAAATGTTTCTAACTTATCCCCATTACATATAATACTTGCTGATAATGGTGTTAGGTAGATACTGCTTATCATTTTAAGGAAAACTCCATTTATTCATATGCTCTCTAGTGTTTTAAGAGTAATGGGTGTTGTATTTCATCAAAAACTTTTTCTGCATCTATTGAGATAATCATATGGTTTCTCTTAATTTTGTTATTGATACGTTTTCCTAATTATGCTGATAGTTTTCCTAATATTGAACCAATCTTGAACTCCTGGTATGAATCATATATATTCATACTGTATATTCCTGCAGATAAATTACTGTAATCTTTTTTTCTAATGCTTTATGTAAAATATTTGCATCTATATTAGTTAGGAGAATTGGTCTAGAATTTTCTTTCTCTTTTTTGGCTCTTCCTGGTTTAGGTATCAGTACCATATTTGTATCATAAAAATAATTTTGTAAGGCTCCTTCTTTTCCTATTTTCCCAAATAGTCTACGTAGTATTGGAATTAATTGCTCTTCAAATGTTTGAGACAATTCACTTGTAAATCCATCTGACCCTATAAATTTTTTTCCTGTGGAGTTCATTGATAGTTTGTTCAATTTGTTTTTCTGACATGGTGTTATTGAAATATTTTACTTCCTCTTCTCTTGATCTGGGCAACTTATATTTTTGCAAATATTGACTCATTTCAGGAAGATTGTCAAACTTACTGGCATACAGTTGGGCAAAATAGCTCCTAATTGTTGTTTTAATTTTATTTTCATTGGTGGTGAATTTATCCTTTCCTTTGTTGATACTGTTGGTATTGCTTTCTTCTTTAAAAAAATATCAAATTGACCAAAGGCTTATCTATTTTATTGTTATTTTTTTCATAAAATCAACTCTTAGTTTTATTTATTAGTTTGATAGTTTTCTTGATTTCAATTTTTATTGATCCTTTGGTTTTCAGTACTTCTAATATGCTATTTAATTAGAGATTATAATGTGTTGTTTTTCTAGCTCTTTTGGTTGCATGCCCAATTCATTGATCTCCTTTTTCCCTATTTAATTCATGTGAGCACTTGGAGATGTAAAATTTCCCCTAAGAACTGCTTTCACTTCATCCCATAAGGTTTGGTATGTTGTCCCATTGTTGTCATTCTCTTGGATGAAGTTATTAATTGTTTCAACTATTTGATGTTTCATCACTCATTCTTCAGTATTAGATTGTGTCCTTCCCAAATTAATTTTTAGTTTTTCTTTTCATGGCCTTTTATTATGTATTTTTATGGCATCACAATCTGAAGAGGATGCATTTAACATTTCTGTTTTTATGCATTAGATATTGAGGTTTTTATGCCCTAGTATATAATCAATTTTTGTGTAGGTGACATGTACCCTTAAGAAAAAGGCATATTTCTTTCTATACCCTTTCAGTTTTCTTCAGAATTCTACCATTTTCAAAGTTTTCAAAATTTTATACACCTCCTTAACTTGCTTCTGCTTTATTTTGTGGTTGGATATATCTAGTTCAGAGAAGGGAAGTTTGAGGTCCCTCACTAGTACAGTTTTGCTGTCTACTTCTTCATTTAACCACCATAACTTCTCTTCTAGTAATTTAGAAGTTATACCACTTTTTGCATATATGTTTGGTAATAATATTACCTCACTGCCTATGCTGCCTTTTAGTAGGATATAACTTCCTTCCTTATCTCTTTTAATTAAATATATTTTTTCTTTTCCTTTGTCAGAGATCAGGATTGCTACCCCAATTTTATTTTCTGATTTGATTCAGCTATAGCCTAATATATCCTACTCCATCTTTTTACCTTTAGCCTGTGTATATCCCTCTTTTTCAAAGGTGTTTCTCCTAAGCAACTTATTGTGGGGTTATTATTTTTAATCCATTCTGCTATTCACTTCTATTTTAAGGGATATTCCTCAGGCACATTCACAGTTATGATAACTAACTGTGTCTTTCTCTCCATTCTATCTTTACCCCAACTCTCACCCCTTGTGCTGGTTATGTTTTTTTTTTCCCTCCTTTCTCCCACTAAAGTTTTTGTTTGACCACCACCTCCCTCTATTTGCCCTCCCTTTCATTACACCCCCTTCCTTTTCTTACCCCCTTTTCCTCCAGCTGCCTGTAGGGAAAGTTAGATCTCTATACCTAAGTATCTTGTTTTCTCCTTGAGCCAAATATGATGAGAGTGAAGTTCAAACAATGCTCACCTCCCTCCCTTCTTTTCCTCTACTGTAATATGTCTTTCTGTCTCTTCATGGGATCTTCATGGGATAAAATTTACCATTTTCTGCCTCCTCCTTTTCTCTTCTGTCATTGCAGTCCTTTTCACCACTTAATTAGGTTTTTATCATCACATCAAAGTCAAATTAAAACCACCCCCACTGTATATGTATTTCTATTCTAGTTGTTGTAATAAAGATACAGTTCTCAAGAGTTGCAAGTATCATCTTCCCATGGGATGTAAACAGTTTAGTCTTATTGAATAACATGTGTTTTTTTTTTCTGGTTACTTTTTGATGCTTGTTTTGAGTCTTGTATTTAAAGACCAAATTTTCTGTTAATTTTTAGTCTTTTCATCAGGAAGGTTTGGAAATCCCTATTCATTGAATTTCCATTTCCTCCCCTGAATGATTATGCTCACTTCCACTGTGAAGTGAAATTGCCTTATCAAAGATCATATTCCAAGTCTTTTGAAGTTTTAATGTAGAAGCTGCAAGGTCCTGCATAGACCTGACTGTGGTTCCACAGTATTTGAATTTTTTTTTTTCTGGCTTCTTGCAATATTCTCTCCTTGACCTGATAATTCTGTTATTGGGCTACAATATGCCTTGGTATTTTCAATTTGGGATCTCATTCAGAAGGTGATTGATGGAATCTTTTGATAATTATTTTGTTCTCTGCGTCTAGGATCTCAAGGCACTTTTCCTTGATTTCTTGAAAGATGTTGTCCTGGTTCTTTTTTTTTGATCACGACTTTCAGGTAGACAAATACTTCCTAAATTCTCTCTACTAGCTTTATTTTCAAGGTCAATTGCTCTTTTTTTTTCAATGAGGTATTTTATGTTTTCTTCATTTTTTTCATTCTTTTGATTTTATTTGATTGATTCTTGATGTCTCATAGAGTCATTAGTTTCCATTTGCTGAGTTACAATTTTTAATAAATTGTTTTCTTCAGTTAGCTTTTGTACCATCTTTTTCACTTGATCAGTTCTACTTTTTAAGTAGTTGTTTCTTTCAGTCAATTCTTGTTCTTCCTTTTCCAAGTTATTGACTCTCAATCTTGCATACTTCTCATTTGTTTTCCCAATTTTTCCTCTACCTGTCTTAGTTGACTTTTAAAATCTTTCTTGTGCTCACCTAAGAAGGGTTTTCAGGCTTGAGACCAATTCATATTCCTCTTTGGGGTTTCTGATGTAGGCATATTGGCAATTTTGTCCTCCTTTGAGTTTGTATTTTGATTTTCCCTATCACCATAGAGTCCATGGTCAGTTTTCATTTTGCTTTTTGCTCGTGATGTTGCCTATTTCCTGGCTTTTAACCTTGAGCTCTCCTGCTGGAGCATAGGCAACACTTTCCCTAACTTCCTGTGCTGGGGTCCAGAAGCCTGATCACATTAGCTTTGTGCCCTGGATTCTTAGGTGCTGCCCAGTGAAATCTGCATTAGTCTGGGAGCTTACTTGGTGCTGAAATTGGGTCCCAGTCATAACGTCTGGTGTGTGCTGAGGCCAAATGGGTTTTTTATGCATTTACCAGAGCTATACCAAGTGGAGGTCTGTTGCTGCTGGAGGACACGTGCCTTCCTGAGGCTACAATGAAGCAAAGGGAAGTTGACTGCTGGAGGAACTGCCCAAAGCACATGGAGGCGCAGCTATTGGAAGACACTTGCCTGCCTGGAGCAGTGCCAGTACACATAATGGTTCTTTGAGCTGGAATGTGATGGTTCCCATGGCTGTGCTAGGACACATGAGGGGCTGGGGGTTCTGGTATTGGTACTTGCCTCCTTCACCACTCTGGGTCTCAAGATCTCCCACTGGTTTGCTAAGGAGCTTCCTGTCCTTGACTATGATCCCTTTTTGCCTGAGTGATGTAGACTTTTTCTGCCAATCCTATAAGTGTCCTGGATGAAAAGACTGATCTACCATATCTTTCTGCTGACTCCACTGTTCCAGGATCTGTTCTGTGATGCTATTTTATAGTTGTTTGGGGATGAGAATGGGAGAAAGACATCAATCTATTCCTTATTCTGCCATTTTGGCTCACAGAATCCTTAAACTCTAACTTTTAAGGTATTTCTCCCTTCAATTAGTTTTTCTATCTTCCTTTTCACTTGACCAATTTTACTGTTTAAGAAGTTGTTTTCTTTAGTGAATTTTTGTATATCTTTTTCCATTTGACCAATTCTACTTTTTAAGAAATTATTTTCTTTTTCCAAACTGTTGACTCTTTTCATCATAATTTTCTTTCATCAACTCTCATTTTATATAAAATCTAAGACACTCCAAAATATATTGGACATATGTGATTTCAAAGATATCATGGAGGAAATATCAGGTGACTTAACCTCCCTAGGTCTCAGTTTCCTAATAGGTAAAATGAACTAGAGAAGGAAATGGCTATTCATTCCAGTATATCTGCCAAGGAAAATCCAAATGAAATCACAAAAAGTCATACATGACTGAAAAATGACTGAACATCAAAATAATGGTGCTTAACTTAATGACCTCTGAGGTCCCTTCCTGCTCTATATTTATGTTCCCACAAATGTCTGGAAAAGGAGGAAGACTATGAGAAACACCTGATGGACAAATTGGGTGCCCTAATGTGTGGAGTGATTCTTTTATTGAGAATTTATTGAAAGATAAGAGCAGAAACAACAAAGGATGAAATATTGGGTCTGGCAGGGTGGTGGTGGTGGCTTGCAATATGAAACAGTAAAGAGTATACCATCAAAACATAAAAATGGGTGTAATAAAATGGAAAATTTATTATAATTGTTATATTATGATTCAAACTCTGGATTTGGTTTTGAAACCCAGTTGTGCTATATGAAGCAAGTCACTCATTTTTTTAAATCTCAGTTTATAGCTCTGTAAAATGAAGAGATTGACTTCCTGCCATGATGATTGACAACAAAAAACTCCCTTATGCTTGCTCAAAAAAGCAAGAATAACAACTTTAAAATCACACCAGTTCAAAAAAATTATCAACTCTTCTAATGAAAAACTAAAGTAAGTTATTTCTTCTACCCTAGAATTGTATAAAAAGCCAACCATAAGTTGTAGGAAGGGTTTCCACCAGGTATCCTGGAGATAGGCAATACACAATTGTTGAATGCAATAATCAGTATCCAAAGGTGGCAAATGTAGTGTTTTTTTGGGAAAGGTCTATATTGATTAGAAATCCACACCAGGGATCTTTGAACTATCGGGGAGATAAAGCAGTCAGTGAAGACACAGAAATATCCTACAAAGATACATCAATTTCAGATACTTTGAAGTCCTATCAGAATTAATCACCACAACCATGAAGATCTAACATTCTGGATATCCATGAGGCCGATGGAGACCCTGGGAGATGGAGGTCAGCACAAGAAAGCAGGTCACTTAGGGTCGGATCCAACAATCCAAATATTCCACCTGAAAATGAGTCAGGAAGCAGAACCTAGCTTTCTCATAAAGCAATGGTAATGACTAAAACAAGAGGAAAAAATTAAAGGAAGTGTAGAGCATTGTAAAAAGATTTTAAAGTGTGCACGGGAGTACACAAAGAGTTTTTGAAAGTAGCAGTTCCTATTTTCTCTTGAAAGCAAACAATAGGAAATAGTTGGTTGTTGTCCCTCATTCTTGAAGAGGACCAAAATGATATCACCACACTAGAGTCGAGTTTCAGTGAGTCTGACTACGGCCAATCAGACCAGTACAAACTCAGAATGTTCTACCACAGGCTGGGCACAAATAGTCCGTGTGAACATTTCGGGTAGATTCTCTAAATTTGTGCATCCTGTGTTTCTTTTGAGCTCTTTCAATTCTACTTTGCTCACACCTTCTCTGATGTGGGCATTTTATGCTGAGTGATCCTGTGCCAGCATCTCTTATGCTACATAATAAATTCCAAAGCTCTTAAGAGAGACCTTGAGAGTGTTCTTTTATCACTTCTTCTGACCACCATGTGAGTACTTGCCCCGTGTGAGTACTCCTTAAAATAGTCCTTTCGTAAGCATATTTTTGCATTCAAACAACACGGTCAGCCCATCAGAATTGTGTTTACTTTGAAGCAGAGTTTGAATGCATGGCAGTTTAATTTGAGAAAGAACTTCAGTGTCTGATACCTTATCCTGCCATGTGATCTTCAGAATCATCCTAAGACAATTCAAATAGAAGCAATTCAGTTTCCTGGCAAGGTGCTGGTGTACTGTCCAGGTCTCACAGGCAACACAACAATGAGGTCAGCACAATAACTCTGTAGACCTTCAGTTTGGTAGTCAGTATAATATATCTCCTCACCTATACTTTCCTACACAGTTTCCCAAACACTGAGCTAGCTTTGGCAATGCATATGTCAACCTCATTATCGATGTGTACCCTACCAAGGTAAGTGAACTTATCCACAGCATTCAGAACTCCATTTGCTGTAACTGATGGTTCCACATATGGAAGGTGTGGTAGTTACTGATGGATCACCTGTGTTTTCTTACTGTTGTTAGGCCAAAATTAGCATAAACAGCAGAGAATTTAACCATACTTTGTTGTATCTCAGCTTCACAGACTACATTGAGTGCATAATCATCTGTAAACAGAAAATCATGCATTATCACTCCCTTCACTTTGGTCTTGGCTTGTAGCCTTTACTAGTTAAAGAATTTACCATCAGAGCAGTAGCAGACCTTGATGCCACGTTCATCCTCATTGAAGGTGTTTAACAACATGCTGAAAACCATGGAAGCAATCTCACAGTCTTGTTTCACTTCATCACTGAGAAAGCAGGGGTACATTTTCTATTATCCAGAACCTGGGTGAACTTGCTCTCATGAAATTGATATACAATACTGATGACCTTCTCCTGGCAACCAAATTTTAACATAATTTTCCATAAGCCCTCATGTCTGACAGTATTAAAGGCCTTGCTCAGGCCTAGAAATTTTGTGTACATACATTTGTTCTGCTCCTGCATTTCTCCTGGAGTTGCTGGAAGCAAACATCAATCATATCAAAAATTGATCACCCCTTTCTGAAGCCACCCTGGCTCTCAGGTAGATGACCATCTTCCAGGTGAAAGATCAACATACTAAGGAGGGCTCTGGCAATAATCTTGCTAGCAATGGCCAAGACAGAGACCCCTCCCAATTGTCACAGGGCAATCTTTTTTCTTTACCTTTATAGAGCTGGAGAATGGAGGCATCCTTGAACTCCTGAACAATAACTTCCTCTTGCCATATAACAAAGGGAAAATTTCAGTCAGCTTTTGTATGAGCAATGAAACCCCTATCTTGGTGTTTTCAGGGAAGACTAGTTCCTCTGATGTGATAGCTGCCAAGCCCTTTTCAAGGTTGCTTCCCAACTGTTCCGTTTAACTCTTACCTGTGGCTCCAGGAAGCTGTAGTACGTACAGTAACCACACAACAGTAAACAATTTCAGCAGATGGACTAAACCAGGTTAAGGGTAACTGAGGATCTCAAACCTACTGATGACTTAGGGGTTGTCTACCTCAAGCACAGGAAGACTTCCTCTGGTGAAATTGTGAATGAGAACAATTTTTTCCAATGACCATGAAGGCAGCTGAAACAGGCACTGTGGAGCACTTAGCCCTCGGTTGGAGATTGAACATGCCAAGGTCATTCAGATCACAAGGTATCTTGTACCATAACCAGTTGTCTTAATTCTGTCCTGCCACTGGATTGTGATGACAATGGAGGAGAGAGTGAATAGGAAACAAATATTCATATTATATTAGCCTCCTTTTATTCTATTTTGTATATGAGGTTTTTCTTTAATATATTAAGATCAGAATTTTAAAAATTAAGTATAAAATAAAAGGTTTGGCCTTGATAGCCTTTAAGTTGCTTAGATTCTATAATTAGGAATATTGAGGTCAGTGTGATTCATGGTTCTGAAGTTAGGGCACTTAATTCTAAAGACTGAGCCCACACATGATAATTGTTTTCCAATATCTGAAGATCCATCAAGTAGACAAGAGAATAAAATGCACAATGTTGTTTTAGAAGATACAACATAGGTCACAGAAATGGAAGTTGTAAAGAGGTAGGTTTCTATTTAACCTCCTAAAGAGTATGTTGAGTAATTATTTTCAAGCATAGGATAAAAATTCTCCTGAGAAGATGAATTAGATAGCTATCTGTTGGGGTTACTCTATAAAAAGTTCCCTCAATGGGTGACTAGAAGGTTGGATGATGGAATTTTAAAATCCATTGCAATTTGATTGTTCTCTCTATATATATCTATATCTATCTATCTATCTATCTATCTATATATATATATACACACATATATATTCATATAAATACACATATATACATACATATGAAAACATATGTATATGTGCATATAGATACAGAATAGTGTATATTGTACTAGTGACAGCATATTATAGGTAGTATATATAAATATGTGTGTATATATATATATATGTGTGTGTGTGTGTGTGTGTGTGTTTATATTTCAATCTCTTTTCTTTCACTTTCCCCCTTTTGTATTCCTATCTTTATTCTTCCCTTTTTCTATTAATTTCATTTTCCTATTTTTCTCACAGCTATAATACATCTTTATTCTTTACTCCTTTAGTAACACAGAGCCACTGAGTGATTAAAAGTTATCTTTAAATCTTAACTTCTCTATCAACCAGCAAGTGAGCACAATATATTCATCGCAACTAAGAAGCCGAAGATTTTTCCCCACCCACCCTTACCTTGGAGGAATTACCAAATCAAAAATGTGCTCTGATCAGCAAGAAATTGTGAAACACTGTTCTAAGAATATACCTTCAATTAATTGGAATATCTTCCTTTTGGCATCAAATTAAGAATGACAATTAACTTGCTTTTTATATGCCAGACAAGTAAGAATAGAAATGCAGAAAAATAACATTCTCTTTTTCTAGGTAGACTTTATATATAATCTTGAGATTTTTTTTCTTTTGTGAATTTCATAATCTGGTATTCAAGTATTTGCCCAGTCTGGTTTTAACCACTAACTCTCTATTCCAGACAAACAAGTATATCTATTTGAACATATTATGCTCCTTCAGCACTTTGCATGCATTTCTACTTCTGTACTTGTGTTTAATCTTTTTTCTTTGCATGGATGCCCTCTTTCTACTCATCTCTCAATGCACAAAGTTCCCCATCCTCCATAAAACATTTTTTGCATTTTCCAGCACAGATCCCACACTTTTCTGAATTCAAATGGCACTTAATGTATGCACTGTTCATTTGATACAAACTTTGAATTTTTATCTCCAAAATGAAAACAAATATAAATAAATTAATCAATTAAAATTTTTGGAGATGGGACTATGTGTATACATGCTATGTGTATAGATGCATGTATGCACGCTTACTATTGTGTGCTCATTACTTGGAAGGGTATATGTGTGTTTATTTGTGTGTGTGTTGATTTTGACACCACAATGTTCATATCTGCGGACTCTTACTGACACTGAGCCAGATGAAACTGGATTGAGGTGGTCTCCACCCCTGTCTGTCAAATGATAGATTTTGTGTTTTACCTGTACATTTAATTATTCTTTCTTTGTGTTTTTAATTATGTGTTTTTAACAATAGATGTTACCATAAGGGAATATGTAAAAGTTGTAGCTCTTAAAAAGCACACTTCACTTATCATTATAAATATTGCAATGGCTATTAGTAGGTTACCAATTCCCAGAAAACTCACTTATATAAACAAAACTGAAAACCTAAAGGATGTAATTTCAGATTATCCTGAAAAAATGAACTGATTCATTATTGTTAAGTGCAATGAAACTGTGGTTTAAAGATGAAAAATTAAAGAATGGGTCAAAATTTTATGGTTGCTGTACTCTCAGCAACTAAGACTATGATAGGCAAGCAGGTAGCCAAGTTGCAAACAAGTCTGCAACAGGCAAATAAGTTGACTTACAAATGCTGATGAGAATTTCCCATCGGAAATTCCCTATACAAATGAAATCATAGTTTTAGACCCTTTCTCCAAAATGTTTTTACTTATTATTGAAAGAGAATGAGAACAGAAAACCTTCCAAATTTTAAAATATAGTATGGATGGCACTCTGTAAAAGGTAGTTTTATTGCATCCCATCATTCTTTCTCTGCCTAGTAGAGCATCTGTCATATATGGTGTTGTTTAGTCATTTCAAGAATGTCTGACCCTTTCTGAACTCATTTGGTGTTTCTTTGGCAAAGATACTAGAGTGTTTTGCCATTTATTTCTCTTGTTGATTTTACCGATGAGGTAAAGAAGGTTAAGTGACATACCCAGGGTTACACAACTAGTAAGTATCTGAGGCCAGATTTGAACTCATGAAGATGGGTCTTCCTGACTCCAGGCCCAGCACGCTATCCACTGCACCACATACCTAACCCATCTGACATATAAAGTCACAATTTATTAAAAAGACAATAAACACCAGATACTTAAATGTTTTGGGATTTGTTAATGTTCAAAATAGATATAATAAGACAAAGGAAAAATTGAACAGAATATCAGATAATCATCCATACTGCAATTCCTTTTGAATTTAAGACAACAAATGTAGCTCATAGAAAAGAATTTACATCTGGTATATTGATAAGAAACTGATCATAGCACCTTCCTAATTCAGTTAGTGAAAGAGAAACATGTTCCCATAAACATGTGTCCCAATATTTTGCATGATGTATGTCTGAATGTTAGCATCAATGGGAGTTATACGAGAGTATCAAGGGCAGAATAGACCCCCTTTAAGGATGAAAACAAACTTCCACTCGGATGTCTTTTCTCAGTTCTTCTCAAATTCACAATTTTAAATTCCACTTAATTGAACTGAGAAAGTGCCAGCCTCTCCACCCACAAGCCCAACCGCCGTTCTGCTCACACTTTCTCATTTAGAGCAGTATACTTTTATCCTCTGCTTCAGAGTTGCTCACAGGACATCTGTCAAATAACCCTACAGAAGTTTTAAACCCGGGTGTTGAAAATATTCTTTTTTTAAAAAATCTGCTCCAAAGCAACAACAATTTAAAATTAGCACCAGTAACTCACAATACATCACAATTAATATCTATTAGTTTAGTTTAATTTATCAAGTTTTCACATTAGCTCCTAATGACTGTATTTTATTTAGAAGTCAGTAATTCATGCATAATGGATGTATAGTACACTGATACTTTTTATAATTCTAATTTATCTACCATTTTTATAATAAGGTAATTAGTTGAAATAATTATTAAAGTATATACTGTATATTTATTAGCCTAATACTTGAGAAATGAAAAAGAAATTTTTTGGGGATATTTAAAGACACTTACATTATTTAAATATCCAAGAAGGCAGTAATGTAACTAAGAAGAATGTAATGCTTTGTCTGAATAAAGGATTGGCAAATTGAAATTGTCTAATCAATCTGAATACAAACATTTTCATGACAAACAAAAAGAAAGAGACTGGAATTTTGGGAGAATATTATCTTCAAGAATATTTTCATGACAAAATAGTAAAAAGAGGGTTTGGAAATAGAGCAGAAAAGAACTTGTATGTTTCTCCATTCCATACTATTGACCTGTATCAGTGCTCAATAAAAAAAAGGGTTTGTATGGCCAAGATGGCAGAGTAGAAACATGAACCTGCTTGAGTTCTCCCCCTAAAGATTTTAAAATACTTGTAGAAATGACTCTAAACAAATTCTAGAGCAGTAGAAGTCACAAAATGACACAGTAAAACAGATTTCCAGCTGAAGATAACCTGAAAGGTAGACAGGAAGTTTCTATTTTATTGAGGTTGGAGTGGGGTGCATCTCAGTATGGGTTATACTGGCACAGATGGTACTGGAGCAGGCCTTAGGGGACTGAATCATGGACAACTGCTGGACTTTCCAAGATTCTCAACCCACAAACACCAAAGGTAGCTTCAAATGTCAGTGAGAAAGATCTCTCACCCAGGTGGAGGGGAGCATGGTGTGATCCAGTCCTAGCTCCAGGGCAGTGGGAGTCACTGTCCCAGCAGACCCTGAGTCTGGAACTCTCAGCCTACAGATGGTGGGGGAAACGAGTGACTGATCTGCATCTCAGTCCTGTGTGGGTAAGGAGTATTGGCATGGCAGAGCTGGTAGTGGAGAAGGAAGCCTGCTCACAGTTCCAGGGCAGAAAAGAATGCTTGCGGTTGTTCACTGACCAGAGCACAGTCCAGGAGAGGAAGAAACACCTCTCCCTTGATTATGGCTCTTTGAGCAACTGAGAACTGACAGATCTCTAGAGATATCTTAGAGAACAACAACTGGACAAAACTTCTACGGCCTGGGATAATATACCTTCCACTTGACAAAGAGCTCAAAAGTTAAGTATGGCTGGGGAAATGTCCCAAAATGGGAAAAAATGAAACTATAGAAAGTTGCTTTTTTGGTGAAAAAGTATTTTCTTCCATCCTTTCAGATGAAAAAAATATACAACTGGAGGGAGACAGCAAGGTCAAGGCTCTGACTTGCGGAGCCTCCAAAAAACAATTATAGACTCAGGTCATAGGAGAGCTCAGAAAGGATTTCTAAAATCAAATAAGAGAGATGGAAGAAAAATTGGGAAGAGAAATGAAAGTGATGCAAAAAAATCTTGAAAAATGAGTCAAGAGCTTGCTGGAGAAAATAACACCTTTAAAACTAGATTTACCCAAATAACAAAAGAGGTCCAAAAAGCCAATGAGGAGAAGAATGCCTTTGAAAACACAATCTACCAAATGGCAAAGGAGGTCCAAAAAGTTCACTGAAGAAAATAGTTCTTTAAAAATTAGAATAGAACAGATGGAAGCTAATGACTTTATGAGAAACCGAAAAATTATTTTTAAAAAGAATGAAAAAATAGAAGACAATATAAAATATCTCATTGGAAAAACAACTGACCTGGAAAAAAGATCCAGGGGAGATAATTTAAAAAGTAATGGAATACCTGAAAACTATGATCAATAAAACAGCCTAAACATCCTCTTCCAAGAAATTATAAAGGAAAACTGCCCTGATAGTCTAGATTCAGAGGGTAAAATAGAAGTGGAAAGAAATCATCAGTCACCTTCTTAAAGAGATCACAAAAGGAAAACTCCTCAGAATATTGCAGTCAAATTCCAGAGTTCTCAGGTCAAGGAGAAAATATTACAACCACTTAGGAAAAAAAAGAACAATTCAAGAATTGTGGAAATATAATCAGGAAAACACAGAATTTAGCAACTTCTACACTAAGGGATTAAAGGGCTTCGAATATGATATTCCAGAGGTCAAAGGAGCTAGGATTAAAACCAAAAAACACCTACTCAGCAAAACTGAGTACTTCAGGGGAAAAAATGCAATTTTAGTGAAATAGAGGACTTCCAAGAATTCTTGTTAAAAATACCAGAGTTGAATAGAAAATTTGACTTTCAAATACAAGAATCAAAAGAGACATGAAAAAATAAACAGGAAAGAGAAGCCATAAGGAACTCATTATACATACTTACATACATATAATGTGTGTGCATATATGTATGCATGTATATATTATATGTGTGTAGGCATACGTAGACAGGGAAGACAGGGTGAGCTGAATATGAAGGGAGAATACCTAAAAAATAAAATTTACTCTTGAGTGGAATGTACTAATAGAAAGAAAAAGGGAGAGATAGAATTTAGCAAAACATCTCACATAAAAGAGGCAAGAAAGAACTTTCATAATTGAGGTCAAGAGGGGGAGATGAAAGGGAATAAGTGAGTCTTACTTTCATGGGATTAGGCTTAAGGAGGACAAAACACATACTAAATTGTGTATGGGAACCTATTT
This sequence comes from Bettongia penicillata ogilbyi, assembly GCA_023548195.1. NCBI lineage: Eukaryota > Metazoa > Chordata > Mammalia > Diprotodontia > Potoroidae > Bettongia > Bettongia penicillata. The sequence continues at coordinate 10,089,508 of JAJHZJ010000055.1, read as the reverse complement.
TACTATGCAGGAAAGCAGAAAGAAAGGGGATAAGAAAGGGAAAATAATGGAAGGGACAGCAAATTGGGGAAAGGGATAATCAGAAGCAAACACTATGAGGGAAGAACAGGTCAAGCGAGAGAAAGGAATAAATGGAGGGCAGGGCAGGACAGAGGGAAATGTGGTCAATCTTTTGCAACATGACTATTATGGAAATGTTTTGCATGGCTACACATGTATGACCTATATTGAATTGCTTGCTTTCTCAATCAGAGTTGGTAAGGAGAGAGGGAGTTAATATGGAACACAAAGCTTTAAAAATAAGTGTTAAAATTGTTTTTGCATGCAACTGGGAAATAAGATGTTCAGGCAATGTGGTATAGAAATTTATTTTGTCCTACAGGAAAATAGAGGGGAGTAGGATAGAAGAAAAGGAGGGTGAGACAAAGGAGGACAGACTGGGAAAATGGGTGGATGAGTTGCATGTTGTCCAGGGTCGGGGATGGGGAGAGAAAAGGAGAAAATCTGGAATTCAAATTGTGGAAGTGAATGCTGAAAACTTAAAAATAAATAAATTTTATGTTATAAAATAGATTAAAAGTGGTAGAGGAGAGTGACCTCTTTAAAGCAGGTAAGATTTACATTTGAGGTCTAATAAAATACTTCCCAAATTAAACTCTGTTCTAAAGACAGACATAAATTAACATACTAAATCATTTCCTCTATGAACATCAAATGTTTTATCATGGCATAAAGATTATCCTTGGTTCTTAAAGGCTGTTTTAGTTGAAAGTAAGCTGTGGGAGGCCCAATTAAACTTGGAAAGGGATACAGTCTAATAACACACTGTAAAAAGACCAACATAACAAAGTTCAGATAGATTTGTTGCCCAAAAGTTGATCACCTAATGATAAAATGTAATGGTCATAAAAGTTCATGAAACTGTCTTCAAATTCAGCATAAGAGATTTAATGGTTCAATGACCCTAACATATCACTTAACCTCCCTAAACCTGTTTCCTCATCAGTAAAATGGAAAGGGAGGCAAATATAAAACAGTATCAAAATGCACATGAATGTTAGCTATAACAACACATCAATGGGAGGGGAAACCATGAATTTTTGGAATAATGAATATAAAATGAATAAATGAGTATGAAGTCATCTTTTTTGGAGAATGGGAACAACTTGTATCTTAAAAGGTATAACATATTTAGGTATCTATCTTCCTCTTCATGTGAGGAGAGCACATTAAGCTACAATCATTGTTTTTCATGTCCATTGACAAAAGTATGGATGAAGTTATGATTTAGCCCAATATGCAAATATTAGTCCACACAAGCCCCACTGACTTGCAACAGATTCTTGGCAACAGATTCCCTGCATAACTCTTTGAGACATTTCCTCTCAATTAAAACAATATGAACATTAATACTCTAAAGAAGAAACATTCATCACTTTGACACTTAACTCTATGGAATGAAAAATTCTTTCTCTCTCTCCCTCCCTCTTTCTCTCTCTCTCATAAACAAGAATACATGCATACACCATATGTGTGCATATATATTCTATAGATGAGATCCCATATTCTTTTTTTATAAAAATAATTTCCAATAATTCTTTACATTTTACTTTATTTTATTTTATTAAAGTAATAAAATTTCTTTATTTTTGTAACCCAAAAAACTATGATTACTCTTTTATGAATGAAAGTTAAGGGTCTGACATCTGAAATCGCAGATGTTCTCACTTTTGTATCACTGATGATTATAAATTAAAAAGCTTCACAAATGTGTGCTGTTATTCTTAACTTATGAAATTTATTGAGTACAAATCACTTCAAATAATATGTAACATTAAAAACTGATTAATAATGGTTGTAGAGTATAGGCAGTGACATTAAAATAATTCCTCAAGTTGAATTTTGGAGAAGCAGATCAACAAAAGATCAGGTGAGACATTTTTTCCAACCTAAGACAACACAGGATGTAAGCAAATGAGGTCTATGACACCAGAGAGGTCTGTGACAGCAGCCACCCTGCAGTACTTTGAAAAAGTGGCACTAGAGGTGGGATTTGGAGGCCAGCACAATAGGAACTGGAGCAACTTTGGGAGCTCTCAATCCAGAGAGGGTTGTATCACTAATCAGAAATGGATTACAGGGTACCCTTTAGTAACACTGGGTCCTACTAGCACTGACTGATACCTATGTTGCTCATAAGCAGTTCTGGTTCACAGTTCTGGGGTACAGAGCAGATCTTGTGATCAGTCACAAATCAAAGGGCCCCTGGTCATGGTTCCAAGGCAGAGAGTAACATTAGTACTTGCAGCCATCCAGATCACAGTTCTGGAACTTAGAAGAGTGCTTGTGCTTGCACCTGCAGGGGAACAAGAGTATTTTCTGAGTGAAGACCAGAGCACAGACCAGGATAGCAATGAGCACACCTCTCCTTAGATCCCCCCACCTTGGAAGTACTTCTAGACCTTCAGAACTAACTCTGAAAAGATAGTACAAGAAAGTCTAAAGCTTGGAATAGTGCTTCCACATCATAGATCATAGGAAACCAATTTTAACATAAAATTCAAAGTCAAGAAATAGGCTACAAAAATGGGAAAACATTTGACCACAACAAACTAATATGGTAGCAAGAAAGGCCATGAAACAAACTCAGAAAAAGACAAAAATGTTAAAGCTAACTGAATACAATGACAAAAAAAGAATTCCTGGAAGAGTTAAAGAAAGAGAAAAGAGTAGTAGAATTGGGAAAGACATGAGAGTAATGCAAGAAAATTATGAAGAGTATTAACAACTTGGTAAAAAGAGGTCTAAAAACACTGAAGAAATGAGCTCCTTATGAACAAGAATAGGTCAAATGGGAAAAGAGGTACACAAGCTCACTTGTGAAAATAATTCCTTAAAAATTAGAATTGGGGAAGTGGAAGTTAATGACTCCATGAGACATCAAGAAACAATAAAGCAAAGTCAAAAAGATTTAAAAAATAGAAGAAAATGTGAAATATTTCATCAGAATAATAACTGACCTAGAAAATAAATCGTGGAAATAATTTAAGAATTATTGGACTTCATGAAAACCACAATCTCAAATAAAAAATACCTAGACATCATTTTTCATGAAATTACAAGAAAAAAAATCCTGAAAATCTAGAGAGAATAAAATAAAATTTGAAAGATTCTACCAATCACCTATTTCCTGAAAGAGATCAAAAAAGGAAAACTCCCAGGAATATTAAAGTCAAATTCCAGAGCTCCCTGGTAAAGAATATAATATTTGAAGGAGCTAGAAAGAAACAGTTCAAATGCCATGGAGCCACAGCCAGAATTACAGGAAATTTAGCAACTTCCATGTTGAAGAAGAAGGGAAAGGCTTGGAATACTGTATTCTGGAAGGCAAAGGAGCTAGAATTATAACCAAGAATAACATTCAGCAAAACTGAGTATAATCCTTAAGTTAGGAAAAAATGCATATTTAGTGCAATGAAGGACTTCAAATCAATTATACATGTGTAAGAGAAATTATCTGAGCAGAAGCTGAGGTATCCAGAAATCATCATCATCATTAGCAATAATCATTTATTATATAACATGAAGTATTCTAATAGCTGGGCTACAGGAAAATAGGGGCAAAAACTCAATACATTGTCTCTACCTTTCAAAGAATTCACATTTTAGTGGATGAAACAATATGCTAATAAATGTGTGTGTGTGTGTGTGTGTGTGTGTGTGTGTGTGTGTGTGTGTGTGTGTGTAAGATTTATGCACTATAAATGGCAAGTGACCTCAGGTAGAAGGCACTAGGAGTAGATTGGAGTGGGAGGGAGTGGGGAGAACAGAATCAAGAAAGGCCTCTTGCAGAAGATGAGATTTAAGCTTATTCTTGAAGGAAGTCAGGGGAGTCAGGAAGCAGAGGTGAAAAGGAAGAGCATTTCAGTTCACATGAACCAACCATATGCTATCCACATACAGTTAGCAGGTGAAGTCTCATGTGCAAGGAACACAGCATGACTAGTTCATAGGATATATAAAAATAAAGAAGTGGAAAGATTTGAATGGTCCAAGTTGTAAAGTGCGTCATAAGCCAAAGTATTTTATGTTTGATAATATGGAGTTGGAATTTATTGAATGGGGCTGTGGTTGTTAGGGGTAAGGGCATAGTCAGAAGTTTTCTTCTGGGAAATCACTTTGGCACTAAATGGAGAAAGAATTGAAATGGGGAGTGTTTTGTGGCAGGTAGACCAATCAGAAGGCTTTTGTGATAACTCAGACATGAGGTGATGAGGACCCAAACCAGGGTGATAGCTACGTGAATGGAGAAAAAAGGATATATTCAAGAGATAGTATAAAGGCAGAAATGCTAAGACATAAGGACAGATTAGATACATGGGGTAAGTACAAGTAAAGAGTCAAGGATGTCTTTGAGATTGTAAGTCTAGCTGATCAAGCATGGTAAAGTCTTACAGTAACAGTGGAGTTCAGAAGAGAGGTGAGCTGAGTTTCAGATATCTATGGGAAATCCCATTCAAGATATCCAATCATCAACTGGCAATGTGAAACATATTATAAGGAGAGAGGTTAGAGCTAGATAAATAAATCTAAGAATTTGGAAATAATTGTTCGAGTATCTAGAATTTGCAATAAGAATTCTAAGTTTTCCACCATTATCTGAAAATTATCATAATCACAACCACAAAGTAATGATTAACTCCCTTGAAGCACAAATCATTGTCCTCTTCATTGGAGTGGGAGGTAAACATCAATTCTGAGAAAATACAATCTGAGTGATAAATAAGACAGACCCCATGCTGCCCCCAAATCATCATGGTACCTGCCAAGGCCTAGCAGGATCTCTGAAGGTCTGGTAAATATTGGTTGGATTAGTACTTATGAAATTATGGATCTCTTTTAGCTATAGCTAATTGATGTTTTACAATAAATGATAAATTCAACATGCAATTTTAAGTGTGGTGCTAGGATTATCAGGATTCCCTCCAGCCTTCCTTCTGTTTTCTTTAAGGCATTTCAAAAATATGTTTGATTTTTCTTATCCTTTTCTTTATTTGTTGCTTTCTTCTTCTTTTTTTTTTTTTGGCAGCCTTATCTCTAGTTCTCCTCTTTTTTTCCCTATTTTCTCATACTTCCACCAATTTATAAAGAAAAGAAAAGCTTTGTAACAAATATGCATAGTCGGTCTATCATCACAAGTTCCCACATTGTCTTATTTAAAAATACAGTTCATCTTCTGCAGCGTGAGTCATCGATTTTTCTTTGTAAATGGGAAACATGTCTTATGGGGCAGGTAGGTGGTACAGCAGATAGAGCACTGGACCTGGAGTCAGGATCTGAGTTCAAATTTGCCTTTGGGTTCTTATGATCTATATGACCCTGGGAAAGTCACTAGACCCTGTTTACCTCAATTCCTCATCTGTAAAAATGAGGTGGAGAAAGAAATGACAAAACATTACAGTATCTGCCAAGAAAACTCCAAATAGGGTCATGAAGAGTCAGACACAACTGAAAAACCAAAACAAGAAAAAAAAGGCTTAAACTTTTCCCTCTGGAATCTGGCTTTGTTGTTGCTTTGTGCAGAGTTCCTAAGCTTTTCAAATGTATATATCTTTACAATAGTTTTGTTAACACGTAAATAATTCTCTGGATTCTGCTCATTTTATTCTGCATTGGTTCATAATATTCCCAAGTTTCTGTGAATCTACTCCTTTGATTATATTTATACACAATAATGTAATATTACACTAATATATCATATTTTGTTTAACAACTCTTTAATCAATAGGAGCACTCCACCCTCCCCCACACAGAGTTTCTAGTTCTTTGCTATGACAGAGCTGTTGTAATCATTTTTTAAGATTTTTTTTTCCCTCCTGTTTGGATCTTTTGGGATATAAACCAAATAGTGATGTTACTTGGTCAAAGGGTGTACACAATTTAATGACTTTGGGAGCAGAAATTCCAATTGGCTGGACTAATTCATTGTTCTATCCACAGTGCATAGGTATGCCTATTTCCCTATATCTCATAGCAATTGACAATCTCCTTAAAAAAAAAAAAAAACTAATAGTTTTAAAAAATATTTTTTCAATTACATGTAAAAACAATTTTCAAAATTCATTTTTGAAAGATTTTGTATTTCAAATTTTTCTCCCTCCTTTCCTCTCACCACTTCCCAAGATGGCAAGCAGTCTGATATAGGTTATATATGTGCAATTATGTAAAATATATTTTCATATTAGTCATGTTGTGAAAGAAGAAACAGAACAAAAGGAAAAAAGTGAAAATAGTATGCTTTGCTCCACATTCAGATGCCATCAGTTCTTTCTATAAATGCAGAGAGCACTTTCTGCCATGGGTGTTGGAATTTTCTTGGATCACTGTATTGTTCAGAAGAGCTAACTTGATGAAGGTTGATCATCACACAATGTTGCTATTACTGTGTACAATATTCTGGTTCTGCTTACTTCACTAAGCAGCAGTTCATGTAAGTCTTTCCAGGTTTTTTTTCTGAAATCTACCTGCTCATACTTTCTTATAGCATGACAGTATTCCATTACATTCATATATCACAATTTGTTCAACTATTCCCCAAATGATTGGCATGCCCTCACTTTTCAATTCTTTGCCAACATAAAAAAAGAGCTGCTATAAATATTTTTGTTCCTATAGGTCTTTTTTTTCGCTTTTTTGTGATCTCTTTGGGTTACAGACAGATAGTGAAGTTGCTAAATCAAAGGGTAAACACAATTTAATTGCCCTTTGGGCATAGTTCCAAATTGCTCTCCAGAATGGTTGTATAAGTTCAGAAAATTTCCTTTTGTTATCTTTTTCTATATCGATAGATATGATGTGGAAATTCTGTTTTAATGTTCATTTCCCCAATCATTAATGACTTTGAACATTTTTCAAATGGTTACTAACTTTGAGTTATTCTTTTAAGAACTTATTATTCATATCCATTGACCAGTTGGGGAAAGGGCTTTTGTTCTGATGAATTTGAAGCAGTTCCTTACATAAGATGAACAGTCGATCATTGTCGGACAAGCTTTCTCTAAAAGGTATGGTATTCTCCCCCATTTAACTCCTTTTCTTCTAATTTTTTATCACATTAACTTTGTGTATGACTTAATCAAAATATATGTAATCACAATCATCTTTTTTTTTTAGTTCCTTTGTTATCTTTTTCTATATCGATAGATATGATGTGGAAATTCTGTTTTAATGTTCATTTCCCCAATCATTAATGACTTTGAACATTTTTCAAATGGTTACTAACTTTGAGTTATTCTTTTAAGAACTTATTATTCATATCCATTGACCAGTTGGGAAAGGGCTTTTGTTCTGATGAATTTGAAGCAGTTCCTTACATAAGATGAACAGTCGATCATTGTCGGACAAGCTTTCTCTAAAAGGTATTCTCCCCCATTTAACTCCTTTTCTTCTAATTTTTTATCACATTAACTTTGTGTATGACTTAATCAAAATATATGTAATCACAATCATCTTTTTTTTTTAACTTCTACGATCTGATCTACTTTTCGTTTAGTCTTAAACCTTTCTGCTAGAAGATGGAAAGGTAAGTTGAAGGCACACCAAGAAGACAGCCAGGAAATATGAAGCAAGCCTGGATCTCAGTAACATAAGTCCAAAGTTGCCCTGTAGAAGAGTTCAGCATGTTTCAAGGCAAAGAAGACAAATTTCTGTTCCCATTTAGAGGATAATTAGAAGGTTGGGGTAATCCAAAAGAGAGAGAATCTATTAAAAGATGAGTGGTAAATAATATTAAACACTGCAGAAATCTCAAGGAAATGAGGAAAGGGTCGCTGGTCATTTTGGACTAGAAGGTTTTAAATGTCCTCTGAGGGAATATTTTCAATAGAATGATAAGGCATAAGATATATTACAAAATCTTGAAGAAAAAGTGTGTGGTGAAACATAGGCAACTTTTGTTAATTTTGTGGAAAAAAAAAAACAAGGGAGGATGGAATAGTAGGTGACCGATGTAAAAAGGTCAAGGAAAGATTTTTTTTTTTAAAAGAACAAGAAGACAAGAAAATTGCATAGATACTAAACAGCCAATGTGCATGAAGAAACTGAAAGTGTGAATTGCTTTATTTTTGTATTTTTATTGTGACAAATGAAAAATACCAAGAGATAGAGTTTCTTAATTAGGCTAGCTAATTATCAATAAATTGGTAGTCAGTAACTTCTCTCAGGAACCAAAGACATCTAATGGAGACACTGAATGCCTTAATAGACTTTAAAGAAAGAGAGTGCCCTTGACAAGGGAGTGAACACTTAAAAAGGAAGATCTGCTTATAGTCTTCAGCTCTTCCTGATGAGAAAGTGGCCTGATCGTGAGATTCACTCACCTCCAGCAGTATGGACAGAGGAATCCGTCTCTACCCAGAACACTGGTTTTTTTTTTTTTTCTTCATTAGCTGTGTAACCCTTAAATTCAATGTAGATGGGGGCAGGTAGGGGTACAAAGACATAAGCTCAATGATTTAAGGCTGGAATTCACCCAGATTGGATTTTGTTTACACTCTAAAAAGAAATAAGACCTCCTTGTTGAGTGAGGTCCTACACAAGAATGAGGAGCATATACCCAGAGGATTTGGGCAACCTTATCTATTAGCCTTGTCCTTGTGAGACTGGATGACTGACATATAGGAGCTGTGCCCTAAATAAGGAAATAAAAAAAGAAAGCCTTGGATCCTAATTTAATAATAAGTATTCTTAAAATAGAAAAGTAATTTTCCTCCATAGTCTTATCCCCTGCACTACCCTTTGTGCCTAGGTCTGTTATTTGAGGAATGCAGTGACCTCAGTTTTGGTACCAATTAGAAATTGTACCAATGGGGCACTGAAGGTTAAATGACTTGCCTAGCACCGCAAGGACAAGAACTGAAGTCCTTTCAACTTTGAAGTCAGTCTTTTTATCCTCTTAATGATGCTACATCTCTACGGATGATTGTAGAAAAATACAGAATACTTGGAGAATCACCTTTAAGAGCTATGGAAAATAAGGCAAATACCTATGTTAACAATCCAATTCAGATAAATATCCATTGACTGTGTCAAAACAAAAAACAAAACTCAACCAGGCCCTGCCGTCAAAGACCTTACATTCTACTCTGATAAAGGGGGAGCAGGAGATTAGAGAGTTGGTAATTTGTACAAAAGAAATAAATACAGAAGAGATACTCAGTAAAAGGGTGGGGGCAGTCACTATTAACTGAAGGCAGAGATCATTATAAGCTTTTTGTTTCAGGTACCATTTGAGGTAAGCTTTGAAGGTGGCAAGGAATTCATTTATACAATCCTTACTGTTTTATAAGCATTTCTTGGTTTCAATTCAACTTAACATGCTCCAGTTTTACTCTGTTTAGAAGATACTGAGAGCCAAGTCAGGAAACTTTCTAGAGCAGATCCGGTGAGATCCACAGGGGTAATTCTGCTCTCCAACTCCTCCGCATCACAGCCTACAGTCAGATGGAACTGAGATTGTCTCAGTTCATGTACACAGTGTGCCTCATTACAAAAGAGAATTTCTTGTATTTCAAATCCTATTAATTGCTTTTGCATAGGCAGTATTTCTGGGGCTTTTCAATGGTCCATTCTTGAACCTTACTGGATTAGTTTGTGCACTAATTTATCACAAAAACAAAGTGTTCATTGTTTTTTCACCTATGTATGGTTAGATATATCATTCTACCTTTTTTGGGAATTTAAAGTCCAGAAGCTTTCCTATTTGTGGTTTAAGGGCATGGAAATGTCCAAAAAAGGTTTCTTGTCTTTCCTATATGTGCAGCTAGGATTCTTAGTCTTTTTCCAATGTTACAGCAAATCACACAAATCATCTTTATTTTTCAAGGTGAGTTATAATTGTGAACAGATAATTGTCAGCATTATCTTAGCATAAATCAATTATACTATTTTTAAAAAGGAAGGGAAAAAGTAAAGTTTTTCCTCCCACAAAAAGAATAACACCCTGTCATTATTTACCATAATAACTTTACTGTTAAAGAAAAGTCTTGTTGTTTCCTCATTGGTGTTTCCCCAGCTGATTAAGCTAAAACACACACACACACACACACACACACACACACACACACACACAGACTTGGCTTAGAAGAAAAGAAGGAATTGAAACAAGTATTTATCAAATACCCACTACATGCACTATGCTAAATATTTCACAGATATCATCTTTTGATCCTTATAAAACCTTTGGATGTAGGTTCTTTTATTGCTTGTTTTATAGTTGAGGAAGCTAAAGTAGGAAGAGTTTAAGTGACTTGCTTGGGGTCACATAGTAAGTTTCTAAGGCTGAATTTGAAGTCAGGTCTTTTTGACCAAACACCACCTAGACGCCAGTTCAAATCTGAATTTGCCCCTTAGTACTTATACAAAATTAGGCATATTGCTTAACCTCACAGACTTGTTTTATCTGATATAAAATTAGGAATTTTAACTAGATGATGCAAAAATTCCCTTCTAACTCAAAATCTATGAAATTATTGTATGTCCTCTTGACCTCTGCTCAGATGCAGCTATAACTTCTGGGTGCCACATTTTAGGAAGGACATTGATCACCCAGAGAATGCCTATCAACACAGAATTGGGGAGGTTCAAATAATTTCTAGAAAAGCCTGTAATTTCTCTTAGCTCCTACTTTTGCTGCGATGGGGAAAAATCCTAAAGCAGGGCCCCAAGTCACAACCTTGGTGATGGGGAATAGAGGGGTTCTGTCTAAAGTATGCCATTCCCAATTCATCCTTTACTTTCTACATTGCTTAAGTGAAAAACTTGCCATGTAGGTGAGACTGCTGAATCTTAGTCTCATCAGTAGGTGACAACTCCTGCCTCTAAAGGAGAGAGTTACTATTGGCAGTTGTAGCACCAGCAAGCAAATGACATCTGGGAGTAGACACATAGATAGTAAGTTTTACAGAAGGGTCACAAGGAAGAATAGTCACACAGTAGAAGAGCTGTTAGAGGGGATGGAAATGCACACACACACACAAACACATACACACACACACACACACACATTGACCAAACCATATTGGGCAATCCATTGAAGTGCTAGATGGATTAGACACAAAGCATAGGTGAAACATGGCAGAGTTTTATGGTGTCCTTATCTGGATCAAATAGGACCAGGCATTAACAAAAATGATTAGGGAACTCAGACCTAGAGTATAGGTTAAAGTTCAGAACTGGTATTGACTCATGTTGTGGAAAAGGGTGAGATTAACAGCTAGTTGGTATCCAAACTTATCCAGGGGCAAAAAGGTGTATTCAGCTATTACTGCAGGTATTACTCTGGTAGTGGGTTGGAATTTTCTTTTTTGTTCCTTCCTTCCTCTCTTTCTTCCTTTCTTCTTTCTTTTGCTTGTTTGTATGTTCTATTTGCTTTGCCTTGTTTTGCTTTCATTATGGCTTCTAAGGGGGCTTTATCGTTTAGCAGCTAGAGGAGGCTACCCTATTCTTTACAAGATCCTAAGAAGATCAACAAGGAGGGTTAAAGGCACAGAATGTTTAGTCTAGAGAAAACTTAGGAGGGACCTGAGCACTATATTTATGCATTTGAAGGGTTATGATGTGGAAGAGGGATTATAACTGTTCTATTTGGCTCCAGGGAGAACTGGAAGCAATGGGTAGAAACTGTGCAGAACCAGATTTAGACAAGATGTGAGGAAATATTGTTCTAAAAATCAGAGCTGTCTAAAAATAGAGTGAGCCACTTTCAGCTATCCTTCACTTTGCATTTTCAAACAAAGTCACTATTCTTCAGTTCTATAGGGGTCATTCTTTGTCCTTTACATGTTATAGTAATCCAACTGATTGAGATTTTACTTCTGAAAAATAGTTCATGAATTGGCAACATTGCAAAGTTGTAGCTAAAGTTTTGTGTCCAACCGTGTTATTATGTGTCTATGGGGGTAAGGGGGTTACTATACTATAAGAGATAGTCCCCCCAGTGTATGGAGACCCTAAAAAGGAAGATGCCCATCTTCCATAGAGTATAAACCATGCCTTACACAATCTGAATAATAGTCTCTCCCTCAGTTTAAGCCTGCCATTGGCAAACATTCTTGGAGGAGCAAACCATCCCAAGAAGTCCACACTGTGTCACTTTGGCATGGTCAACTATCATGAAGACCCTCCTTCAAGAAAAAAGTGAATGAGGAAAGAAGGTAGCAGAAAGAAGCTTGACAGGTGAAACCAGGGGTAGGGTTATAAAATGATAGAACAATGAAAGTGTTGATCAAGGATTAGGCAAAGTATCAGGGGCCACTAAACTGGTTTGTGGGAAATTGTTAAGTTGTGGACGATCAGAAGAAATGCACATTGCCCAGATGATAGTGTTCTGGGATACAGTCTGGGTAATGTCCCATCTTCCTTCCTGGTTATGTCTCTGCACAGGTGAGTTGAGTAGAAAATTTCAAAAATTTCAAAGCCCTACTAACCTTCCAAAGAGGGCTAAAATTAAGAAATAAAGTAATTTGTCATGTTCCCTGACATTTGTTTTATTTTAAACTTTTGGTCAGTATTAATCCTCTTCAGAAAACAGGACTGCATTCTGTTGTCCTATCTTATTTCTCTCTTTTAATATTTCTGAATTCAATACAATGTTCTACTGAAAATAAACTCGAGTAAACTCATCTGTTGAACAATGGAGCCCAAATGAACCTAGGGCATGAAACAGACTTTTAATTGCTTAACTTCAAATTCCCTGATGTCTTCCTCTGCTGGGCGTGTAAGTGACAAGAGCCCTTACTACATTTTAAATTTTGGTGCAAAACAATTGTGCAAAAGCTGCTTCCATCTGTGACCTTGATCTTTGGTGACTGCACCTCTTTTCTCTGCCCAGGTAAGAGAACTTAGTACAACAGTCTGGAGCTGTTAAAATACTATAAACTGTCTTCACTTAAAGATAGCTCTCAGGAGATTAGAGATAGAAATAATGATATAATTCTTGCAGCTAAGTATTTACTGACTGTCAACATCATACTCAAAATTGCATAAGACATGATTTATTAACATATCTAGAAATACATAGGCTTTCTACTGCAGAACCATATTGTTCCTATTGCTCTCATATTGTGAAGTCATCATCAGCAAGTACTTTCTAAGTACCTACCACATACCAGATACTGTTCTGAATGCTGGGTATTCAAACTAATGCAAGAGTCAGTCACTGTTTTCAAACAGCCCAGGGTCCAATGTGGGAGACAAATTGCAAACAACCATGTACAAATAAAACATAAAAATGAATGGGAGATAATCAGCAGAGAATTGAGGAATAGGCAAGGCATCTTGTAGAAAGCTGGGATCAGAAGGAAGTCAGGGAAACCAAGATATGGAGATGATGAGGAAGAGATTTCTAAGCATGGGGGACAGTCAATGAAAATGACCATAGTTTGGACACACACACACACACACACATATATGTACATATACACACAATATATAGGTGTCTGTATATGTGTATTTATATATACTATATATAGGACTATGTGTATGTATATATATGTATATTATGTAGGTATGCATGTACATCTATGTGTTGATTTAATAAAATGAGAGGGGACAGCGTGTGTGACATAATCAAAGCTAAACTTTGGAAAGAACAAATTCTTAGCTGAATAGAATGTGAACAAGAATGGGGAAAAATGTGAAGTAAGCACATCAATTGAAAGGCAATAGGAACAGTACTGGCATGCAGTGGTGATCACCTGAATCCATCCAGTTGGTCATCTGAGGAAAGGAGGGCCTGCATTAGGCCTGCATATGTAGTGTCAGAGGAGAGAAGGGGTATATACAAGAGATGTTATGAAGGTTAAATTGACAGGAAATGGTAGCTGATTGAATATTGGGGAATGAGATAGAGAGAGTGAGGGGTCAAGAATGATATCTAGGTTGTGATCTCAGATAATTGGGAAAATGGTGGTACCCTTAACGGCATTAGAGAAAATAAGAAAAGGGGAGTTATTTTATTTGGGGGAAGGCTATTTAATTTGGGGGGAGTCCAATTTTGGAAATGTTAATTTTAATATCTCTACAAGACAATCCAGTTTGAGATGTTCAATAAGAGAAGTTTAGACATAAAAAGAGAGGTCAGTGTTGGATAAATATTAGCATCATCTTCAGAGAGTTGATGGTCAATGGGAGCTGATGAGATGACCAAGCAAAATAGCATAGAAGGAGAAGATCTTCATGTTCATTTCTTGTGGGACCTCTTTTGGGGGAAAAGGCATTTGGGAGGAGATATAACAAAAGATATTTTACATTATCCTCTTAAATACATATGAAAATAATGTATGAATATATATCTATATTTACTGATCTATCATTCTATATCTTTCTCCTTAGAATGATATTCCTATTTATCCTTTAATATTTGTTCGACTATTGTGAGGAGTAGTTTCCATCCTTACTTATTTCTGTATATTCCAAAAGAAAGAAAGAAAAGAAAAAGGCATTATTTGGGTCTCATAAAGTTCAGTGAAAATATAATTAAAATGGGGTGGTTGGGAGAAAATGATAATTTTTTGAGTATTTGCATCTAGTTGACCTCAAGTACTTCAGCTATCTCATTACTAACACTAGTGAAAATACAATAGGAAAATGTTTTCCCTGAAATTTCAAGGGTTAATTCTTGAACTGATGATTCTTACACATTTTTTCCCTTAATCATTAATTAAAAGAAAGATTTAACTGATCAGTTAAAGATGTTGTTTAGACATTTTCACTGTTTCCAATTCTGAAAATGTAAACATGAATAGTTTTTACCTAAATTAACTCTCCTTTCAATTCATCTTAATTTGATCATTGTCCATGCCTAAAATAAAGGATTTTAAATTTTCGAACCCTAAATCATGGTTCAGAGTGAGCTTAGACCTCAGAATTTCTAACATCTACATCTTTTGAAGATCTCTTTTAATCCCAATTTGTTTGGTTTTTTTTATTCTAAGTATTTTCCCCAGACATATTCAAATGTTGTAAGAAAAAAGTTTGACCTTATAACAGGAGACCAAAGTTCTGTTATTTTAAGTCCAACAGGATTATGACATTATCGTGTCTATTCTAATGGGATGGACAAGAAAAGTGATTCAGACAGGAATTTGGCAAGATCACTTCTGAACCCCCTTCCAAACTAGACAGTCTGTGGTTCTGGGTGGTCTCGAGTTTTTGTTCCAGTCCAGACAAGTGTCGTCTTTAATCCATGGCATTCATCTGAAAGTTAATGCTGTTGCCATCACGGGAGGCTCGCAGCAAGCCTGGTTTTCCCTGTTTATGGTTGTATAAGCTTTCTGGTGACTGCTGTTTCCAACCAGAATATCTTTATAAATCAGTCCTATCTCAGGAACTTTCTCCTGATTAAATAAATAAATGGAGTGATTGAGCCCCTGCCTCGTGTGGCAACCCAAGTTCCTATCAATTATTCCTCTTCACAAAGAAAAGTTTATTTATCAATGCCTACTTGTTACTCTGTTCAAATAAATCGGCTTCTAAGTGGAGCCTCTGACTTACAGCCCATGACTATCTGGAAAACATGACCATTCAACCCAATCTGAGATTTACACCTAAGCTCAAAACATGCATCAGTGGTTGAAGTAGCCTGGAGCTCTGACTGACAGCCCCCGTGGTCTGTGAGTTGACATTAAACTCAATTATTGGGGAGGTAGGGGGAACAGACCCATTAGGAAGACTTTTGCTAGATGCCATCTTCTGTCACATCAAAGGGAGATGCAGATTAATTTTCTACCCCCTTCTAGTGGTAAAATATTTTAATTTTCAAATGTATGCAATTTATTTTCTGAATTGTTGATAGGCTGCAAGAACTCTGATTTGCATATGAAAGCAACAACTCTGTGGCACCTAGCTATCAGCAGCCCAGTTTTTCTTTCCCCTGAAGGTGAGCACCTGTCAAAGTTTCTTTAATGCTGAGGTCCAACTTCTGACTTTGTTCCCACCCCCAGCCCTGGAAGCTTTAAAAACAAAAACTGTTCAGGAGGAAAGGAAGAGAGGAAGACAAAAAGAAGGGCAGCAGAAGGAAGAGGAGAATATCAAAGAAAAAAAGGAAGAAGCAGAGAAAAGGGAGGAAGAAGAAAAGATTGCTTATTTAAAAAATACAAAAAAAAGAAGAGAATGGGAAAAAAGATAATGGGGAAAAAGAAAAGAAGGAGGAGGGGCAAGAGGAGGAAAAAGAGGAGGAAAGGTAGAACTAGATTGGAAAAGGAAGAAGAATAAGAAAGAGGAGAAGATGGAGGAGGAAGCAGAGACAGAACAGGGGACAGAGGAAAAGGATGGAAAAATAGAAAAGAAGAAAGATGAAAAAATGATAGTAAGAAAGGATGTAAGGAGATAAGGAAAGAGAAAAAGAAGAGGAAGAAGATGGAGAAAGAGGGGGTAGAGGAGGAGAAAGAGGGATAGGAGATAGTAGTAACAATGGTTGAAAAGAGAGTAGAAAGATGAATAATAGGAAAAGAACAAGAGGGAATAAAATAAGGAGAAATAGATAGGATAAAGGAGGAGGAAGGTGTGGGAGAGAATAGGAAGAGACGAGGGGTCTAAGGAGAGATGGGAGAAGGGGAAGACGAGGATGAGATGAAAAACTGGAGGAGGAAAATGTGAAGAAAAAGGAGAAAGAAGAGAAGGAAAGAAGGAGTATGATTCTGTTATTTAGAAAGATTAAGGAAATAAATGCATTCATCCTTGGTCCTAAGTCAACAGAGATGAAACATATGCATTTTCAAGTGAAATATAGTATTCAGTATTGGACTGAATATTCTATGAATATTTCATATTTTCATATACATATGCTTTATATATATACTTTTATACTTTGTATACTTGTATTTTATGTGTACATTTATGTTAACACATAAATGTTTACATGGGCATAGTCATTATGCGCACATATATATATATATATATATCAATAAATGAAGGAACTTTACAACATACACATATACATACATATATTGATATATGCATATATTTATATCCATATATGGATATAAATATAGATGTAGACATAGAAAAGAAAAGAATCGGAGAAAAAGAAGGATGAGCAAGGGGAGGAAGACAATAGGAAAAGGAATAAGAAGAGGAAAAGGTAGAAAAGAAACAGGAAAAAGAGAAGATAGAGGTAGAAGATATATAATGCAATATTACATAGATAGATGATAGAGAGATAGATAGATGATAGATAGATAGATAAAAGGGTCAAAACAAAATGAAACCCACTCTTGTAAAAAAGAACTGTGGACGTCAAAGGTAGAACTTTGAAAGAAGTCCATCAACTGAGTCATTGTTTCTTTGGAAACCAGTTAAATCCTTAACATGAAGACTAAAATCTAACAGATATTTGATTTAAAACTGGAAGAAACCTCACTGATCAATTTCCTCAGAAAATAGAATCTAATTACAAATGAATATGAAGATGAATTTTAAAAAATATATGTATTAAAATTTCATAATACACTTGAGTAACTTATTCTAAGTTAAAAATCCTACCATATTATATTACCAATTACTCTTTGTATTCATTAAAAACAGCAATATAACATGGTTCATTTTGAAAAAGTAGTGAATTTGGATCTGAGTTTAAATACCATTACTGATGTTTATTTACTACGCAAGTAACTTTAGTGAAATTATTTATCTTTTCTAGGCTTCAGTTTCTTTGCTTGTGAAAAAGAGCTAACCTGGATAATCTCAAAGGCCTTTATTAGCTCTAAATCTACAATCTTTTGTTCATTATTTATTTATTTTTATGAATCTGTGAATTATTGTTCAGTTTTCTGTATATAAAGACTATGTTTCAATATGTTTCCCTGTGCTCCCTAAAGAATCCTTATCTATATATAGTCTCAGAGACACAGGAAACAATGAAAATAGTAGCAACAACATGAAAATCCAACAACCAATCTTTGTCAAGCCTAAAGTTCATCCTTAATGGCCAAAGATTAACAAATAAAATGTGAAGTAGAAAATGATCCATCCTTTTCCAACCTCACCTCAATCAATGAAATAATTGTTTTTATATCTGATAACTATTATAGATCATATGTTCATATTTTCTTTGCCTGTGGTTCCAAGGGGCAACTGCTTTCCTATAGGTTGTGTTCCATCATATTGATATTTTTGTTGCCTTTAATGGAAGAATCCAGAAGCTGTCAGGCCTTTATCAAACTTGGACTTGCCCAGAAGGGTGTACTTTATAATATCAACTGAGTTACCAAAAGGTGTTACAGACTATATAGTCTATTCCAGAATAGCAATCTAGAATACTTATTTGTGTAATTTCAGAAACAAATGATTAAACATAAATTTAATTTAATTTAATTGAAACATCCCCCAGCTAAAATAGTTTCAGAATCCTTTATTCAATGTAATTATGAAAAGATGCCTATTTAAGTTCTGTTCTTAGATACTTGAGTGTCTGTCTGAGGGCTTACAATGCTGCCTTGAGAAGTTAAAATTAAAACAGATCACAAGGAAAACAGTATTTAACTTGATCTTTTTATACAAACTATCTAATTTATCATTAAAACATATACATTTTCTTTTTTTCCCACTATCGGGCATTATTTTTCAAGGTTAATATTAAGTTGATTATATTAAGGCATATAGAATCCCCCAACCCTAAAAATTCCAAATAGTTTTAACACTGCTAAATATCATACTCATTTTTTAGCTCCTAATTTTCTGAGTTTCACAACAGGGTAGTTTTTCATTAATTCTTTGCCTCTAGCTAATCTTCAACCATAATTCTGTTTTATTTAACAATGTTTAAAAGAGTTCCTTCAGCCCTGGGATAAACTTCACACAAACCAAGTCATTTTTCTCTCCAAATGTAGCTAACTTAAAAAAAAGGATGCATTTCTTTTCGTAGTACCATTTAAATGCCATAAATTAGAAAGTATTTGACTAAATAAAAGCACAATTTAAATTCTAGTCTTCTGTCTTCCTAGTCATTTCATTTTCCAATAAGCTCAGAGTTCTGTCCATCAAAGTTGTATATCTTAAGAACAGAGTCTAATTATAGGAGGCAAATATTCTGTCAAGTCAATTTACTGTGTTCCATCACTATAGCCATACCATTGAATCAGAAAGAATTCCATTCCCATTACTTGTACACTTATGAAGATAGTTCTAAGGTAAACTGGAAAACACAGGTGGCAAGGACGCCTTGTTCAGTCTGTTCTTGACATGACAACTCCCTGAAAGTATGGGAAAAGAGTAGTAAAGACATTCACCCACTAAGTAATTGAAGCTTGGCATGTTTTACTGTTCTTTCAGCAGAAAGAACTATGCAACTGCACGTGAAAGACTAAAGAATTGAATGAGAGACAAAACCACTTCTGTTATAAATTGTAACTTCTTGAGACCAAGGACTATATTTTGCCTCTTTATTATCCCCCCAATTTAGCACAGTCTCTGGCACATATTAGGTACTTAATAAATGTTTACTTTTTATTGACTGATGGAAAGTATTAAGCATCATGAAGACTTATAAAAAGACTCTAAGGAAAAGTACTCAATTGTTTTTAAATGGAGAGGTAATAAAACAAACAAAAAAATCCCCCAAAAACATTATAGCCAGGTTCTTCTGAAACAAAAGAGTACTTTGTGAAGCTTGATATTTAGCAGCATGACACAATGAATATAATGTTGGACTAAGTGGTCGGGAGACAAATATTCAAAATCCGCTTACAAAAGTGCATGACCAGTGGCAAGTCACTTCACTTTGATTAACGTCAGTTTCCTCATCAGTATAATAATAATGATGATGCCTGTAATATCTACCTGAGATCCAATTGAGGTAACATATGTATATGTAAAATATACAGCATTTAAAATAATATACAAAATGTTATTTTAAAAAAAAGCTCATTTCATCTCTTCAGAAGAATTTCCAACCACAAGGAATAATTTAAGACAGGAAAGATACTATAGGCACATTTGAAAATGTTGCTGTTAGAATGATTAAGCCCTAGTTTTAGGGTTTCTAAGACTTCTAAGATATAGAGGTATTCAGAGAATTGCTATATGTAATAAGCCAACTAGGTGGCTGGATGGATAGAGCTCTGGGTCTGCAGCTAGACCTGATTCAAATCCAACTTCATGTATTTCTTAGATCTGTAACCCTGTGCAAGTCTTTTAACCTCTGTTTGATTCTGTTTCCTATACTGTAAGACAGGGGTAATAATAGCTAATACCTCCAGGGTTACTGTGAGTAGCAAATGAGACAATACAGAGTAGGTATTTAAAATTAATTATTCCCTTCTTCCCTTCTCCAATGAGAAGATGGACCAGGTGATTTAATTGAAGAATTATACTTCAGAATAATTCTTAACTTTCTATTTTACATGCATTATTTATCTTCCACTCAAGCATAATTTCTCAAGCTTAATATTAAATCAAATGCTTTAAATATAGACTACCAGAGGCCTCCCATTATTATGGGTTTCTTGTCATACTTAGGTTAAATGTCGAGGAAAATGTATACCTTGAACCCCCATCCAGTTCAAACTTTACTCACAAACTTCAAAAATCACTAAACAGCTAATATTAAAACATTGAACTGCAACTTAAATAATTTTAAACTTCTCACAAGCACTTTGGAAATAATCCCCTCAATAAACTACTCCGCCACTAAGGAAAAGGAACGGATTCCCTATGGGGGAGGTAAAGAGTCACTCTATACTCGTGCTTGTTTTATTGACACAACATTTCTCCAGGCAACCCTTTCCCTCCTCAAGACTCGTTTACTAAATGTATCCATACAGTACAGTGATTCATTGAAAACTTACCTCTTCAGCTAACAATTGCTCGGCTGTCAATCACAAACACTCCACCTGCTCAGCTGACAGTTGTCGTAGTTCCGCCTTCACAGCTGTCAGCTTCAGGAGGTCCGGCTCTGGAACCATAACTCCTTCCCCAAACAGGCACCATCAGTCAAAGCCGTATTCTGATTGTTGCTGTTGACTTATTCAGTTAAGGGTCCTTTCTTTCTTACAATTTGATCACTGAGGTCGCTTTTCTGTTTTTGTTAGTGAGGCTTGAAGTCAGGTCTTTCAGAGTCACTCGAATGTCATACACATGTCGTTAAACGGGTTTTTTACATGCCCCCCATTTTGACTGAATTGTTCCCAAAATAGCTGTCTAGGCAGTACTAAAAATTATTATTATATTTTTGCTTTGTCCCACTCAAATGGGGTCCCAAATCTTACTCTCAAAAGGATTAGGTTGAGTGATTTTTATCCCCTTTTCCCTACTCCCAGGTATAAACTCCATGATTTCCTAGAGGAGCTGTTTCTCACTCATCCTCCTTCTGAAACTGGGAACAAATCCACTTACTATTCTTTGTGCACTCATTCCCATTATACCTTCCCTGACAGCTGGTGCTTGAACTTAAAATTTTCCCTCAGTCTTCATTGAGTTTCAGTTAGTTATTAGTAGAAGATGGAGTTCAAGAGGGGCATAATATAGCTTTCTCTATTTGATATACCCATCCATGCAGGAAAACACTAGTTCCTCCTTAAAAGAAAATCTCCTCAACTGAAAAAAACAAACAAACCCCTATAAATACTACTGATCATAATATCTAGGTACCTTGAATTAAATCCTTTAAGAATTTCATACCATAATTTTCTCCTTAAATTATTTCTTCCATTCCTATCCCTGCCATGATTAAATTGTGAATGGATGAACATTGTCACCCTTTCAAAATAAGTTCATCTTTAAAGCCCCATTCCTATGGAACAAACTATAGGCTCCTTAGCCAAGTATTTTGTACCTAGCAGGTCGTTGTTAAGATGCATAAATTAGGATGGAGTAGCTAGAGGAACTTTCACATCTGATCAGAATTGCTAAGGAATATTTGAAAATGTGCATCTTTTGTTTTTAAGAAGGAGGTTTTAATCTTGAATGTTTCCGTAATAACTGATGAGCTAACTTTGGCCAATGCTTTTATTTTTTCATAAATATTTACTAGAGCACACAATGATTTTTTTTGGTAATTTATTAGTGTGGAGTATTGCTTCAACTAAACAAATGGATCACAAGCTTTCCACTGCCTAGAAGAGTATCTTCCTAAGTTGTTGGGAAGGAGCAAAAGTTATCACCTTTTAGTCAAACTTCTGGAGAGCCACTTGTCCAAACTAGGTTATGCTGGTTCTTAGACTATAAACAAGAGTCCAAAACCAATTCCCTATTGTGAGACTTTCCATTGTAAGACTAGTTAAAGCTTTGTGTATGTCGTCACAGTCTTGGAGAACCTGGGTCACCACCATGCTGCAGTAAAGCAAGGAAGTGGGATTACTGAATGATAAAAATATGGAAGGAACTTTACGGATCACTTGTCTGGCTCCATTTTATAAATGAGGAAATTGAGGCCCTCACAGCAAATATAAGAACCAAGATCTGAACCCTTATCCTTTAACTATACGTCCATTTGTCTTTTCATTATGCTATGATGTGCAATCAATAATTCAATCAGTTAAATAAGGGGAAAAATCAGAATAAAATAATTTAAATGTGACTACATATCACATAGAGATACCTTAGATCCCAGATTGAAAAATTATACATTAATCTTTCTATTTCTCTGTGTGTTTATTGCACCCCACCCCCTAAAGAGGACTTAATAGAAATGGTCTGACAGTCTCTCAATCTGAGTTGCTGATGCATTTTCTGTTATCCTAAAAAT
Organism: Bettongia penicillata ogilbyi; assembly: GCA_023548195.1. Classification (NCBI taxonomy): domain Eukaryota; kingdom Metazoa; phylum Chordata; class Mammalia; order Diprotodontia; family Potoroidae; genus Bettongia; species Bettongia penicillata. The sequence goes on along the minus strand of JAJHZJ010000055.1, from coordinate 10,066,767 downwards.
ATTCTAGGGGCAAAGTATTACCTTTTTCACCAGCATACAAAGCTGTACGGTAGGGAGGAAATAACTCAAACAGAGACTTTACCCAGCACCAACAGTGAAAGAGAAAAGAATATGTGATTGATTTTTTAAAATTATTTTTAAAATCAATATGTCCATCCGAATATTAAATTCACTTTACCTACCTAAATCTGCTTTTATTTCTTTTCTGCCAAGTGGCAAAAATCCATTTCTCTGCTGCCATTCAGTGCTTCAGTTTGTTTATCTTGAAGAACAGGATAATTCAGAAGTAGTGAATAACCCATATAGAAACCACATTGTACTTCTCTGCTGGGCTGTGGTCCACCACCTCAAATTGTGAAAGGATGGGTGTTAAATGGATGACTCATGTTGTGATTTTTTAAAATGATGGTAATTGCTTTTCTTCACCTATACAAGAGTCCACATATTGCAACAAAACATGCACATTTCTGACACATAATCATGATTCTAACGTGGCTTTTTTTTTTTACAACCGAGAATTAAGATACATATTTATATTACTGTTTTATTTTGGGGAAGTTGTTAAACTTTCCAGATCACATTGGTTTGTACTTTTATTCCAGAATAAGAAATTATCATAAAAGACTATCCCATATTATTATCCTGAGAGTAAGCACAAGCTATTATGTATAAGAAGTGCTCCTGAGATATCTAGAAATTTTATACACACTTCTAGGAAGTCTTATGAAAAAGGAAAAGTCCATTTGCTCAGTGCTGACTCTTTAATGAGATCACAGATTAACCAATGTTGGGACTTGATCTTCTTTCCTCCTTTCATTACACTTTCTCTCTGGAATGATCATTGACTGCATGGAGAAAGGGGATGTTTTCCCTGTGTCCTTGATGTTTTGTGAAATTTCCAATCCTTTTTCCCTCTCTTGGGTTTTGTTAGCTTAAATTTGGCAGAGATAGCTCACTGCTCAGCCTCAAAGTCCCATGTTACCTGAGGATGGAGTTAAGATTTGATGGACGAGGAACTTGAATTAATATTAATGCCTTGGTTCTTTATTTTTAATGTAATGTAAAATATTGTATTGGTATCTTCACTTCTAATTCTAAACTTTTTGTAGAAAAGCTGAAACTCCTATATTTCATAGTCTTTAAAAATGTTTAGACTTTGGATACATATTAGTTCTTGGGATGATCTGTAGTTGTCATCCCTCAAACACAGAGGAACTTGGACTTCTAAATGGCATTATGCACACAATTACACTGCTGATATGGAAAGCACTCTAAGCCCAACTAATCTTTACTGATTATCATGGGAAATGAAAAACCATTAAGGACCATGAACAAGGACAATTGTGATGTGCTATTTCATTTGTTTCTCTGCTTTGTCTCTTAGCCAGCATACTTGCCTGATTAATTTCTTTTTATAAAGTTCTTGGGTTCAAATTTTCAAAAGTGGAATTTTTAGCCACTGAATCTTCATTTATAGGTTATATATCTTTCTAGGCAATGCTTGCAACCAAAAATATGACTATCCTATATATTTCATAAATATTTCTGTTAGTAGAACTGTGATTTAGAACCATTTTGGAAAAGGATTTAGAGTTATACAAATGAAGATTTAACCATCCATTTCATTTGACCTAGGTATTTTATTTCGGTAGTAATATTCTGTGAGGTGGTCAAAGACTATACACATATATCCATATCCATATCCATATTCATATCCATATCCATATCTATATCTATATATCTTCTATATACAACAAAATATATATAGTTGAACTTTTGTAGTAACAAAAGTTAAAATGAAAGTAGATGCCCAACAATCAAGGAATCACAAAATAAATTGTGAGAATTTAAAATTAATTGAACAATATTGTACTGTAAGAAAATATGAATCTGATAACTGCTGAGAAGCATGTAAAAACTGACACAAAATGAAGTAAGCAGAGACAAGAAGGCTATATATATACAAAGACCACAACAATGTAAATGAAATGAATAAAAACAAACCAATTAAAACTGAATGTGGAGAAATTATAATGACTATTCTTGGACACAAAGAAGAGATATGAGAATATATCCTCTCCCTCCTCCATAGGTGGTGTCCATGGAGAAAGGACCATTGCATAGAACATCTAGTGGTTTGTTGTTGTTTTTTTTTTCAATTTCTTCATTGACTTTTCTGAGTTTTCCCTTCCAATCATTATCCTTCCTGGGAGAGGGAAGTAAAAATGTATATGATATAAAAACAATAACAAGTGATTTCTAAACATCCTTTGGTGAGGAATAACTTCCAATATTCTAATCTCTTCTCAATACACAACTACCTTAATCATCATGGTTTGCTCTAGAAAGGATGTAAGGATGTAGGTATCTGGGAAGAAAAATACTAAAAATTCAGGAGAATGAAAGATCCCTATTTCTGAGAACATTTTTCTCGCATCTTTTCCCACCACTCAAAAATGATTTTTTGCACATTCATATATTTGTACACAAATGCATTCTATTAAATATGGCATTTCATATGCAACATGTATTATCAACATATTTTTATTATGTATTTTGTTTCTACATATTTAAAAATGATGGAGATATTATTACAATATTTAAGGTAAATTGTTAATAGTTTCTAGCAGCCTGTCCTCCACTAAAACCAATAAACATCACAGATTTTATCATCATGGGGATTGCTTCAGCATTTTTATTCAACAGCTCTTTAGTACCCGGAGTAGTCCCTCTCCTCTGATTAGAGAACTTAAGGAGAGAGAGTAAAAACTTCTCCAAAATCCTCTTTGTATAGAGGGCTCAGAATTTCCAACCAACTCTCCATTTCCCAATACCTGCTTTGCTTAGTTTTGACTCCACGAACATCATGACCAATTCAGAATACCCTCAGCACTTCCCTCCTTCAGCTTTTTTTGTATATTTCCTTCCCCTTGTGGGGGAAATTGTAAGTTCTTTGAAACCAGGAATTGTCTTTCTTTTTCTTCTTCGTATCCCCAACTTTTAGCACTATGTGTGGTCCATAATAGGCATTTGCTTTAAAAAAAAAGTTTATTAAGACTCAATTGATGACAAAGGATGGAATCAAGATGACTGAGTAACAAGAGCTCAATTGAACCTTTCCAGATTCTCCACTCAATCCCTTTAGAATAATATCATAAGTTGATTCTAGAGTGATAAACTAAAAAAGAGTTGGGGTGAAAAAATTTTCCAGAGGAAAGGTCTATGTAGGGGTAGGATTGGGGCTAGGAATTCAATGAAAGTGGAGCAGATTGAACCTTAGTGGCAAATTCTTCAGTGAGGTAGCATTTGCAGGAGCTTTCAATTCAGAGATGGTAGAGGGATTCAGACAACTTGTTGGAAGGAAATTGCAGAGGATCCTTTGCTAGCACTGGGTGCAGGACTGTTTCATTCCCAAATATAGTTCCAGATAGTGGTTCAAGGGCAAAAAGGAACACTAGTGCACTAGTGCTTATAGTCCCAAGGAACAGAAGCCCTAGTCACAGTTCCAGGGCAAGAGGATTGTTTGTGTTTGCTGAGAGGAGAGCAGGGGACCCTTGTCTCATGTATAGAATGAAGAGGAAAACTATTACTTACTGGAGTTACACTTATAAAGCTAGAAAGATTGAGAGCTCTCTTGGCCACGGAAGAATGGTTGTGGTTCTGGACTATAGAAGGGTGCTTGTGGAGGCTCTCTGGACAAAGCATAGACCAGGAGGGCAGTGACACCTCTCCTTAGATTATACCACCTTGAAAGAACTGAAAGTTGTCAGACCACCAGAACTATCTCTGAAAACAGCAGCACAAAAATCCCTGAAGTTTGGGACAGCGACCCTTCAGTTCTAGGAGCAGAGAAGAACTTTAACATAGAGTTAATAGTCAAGAAATATTTTGAAAACTGAGCAAAAATTAGACAAACAAACAAACAAAAGAAACTAAGTATGGAGAGAGGGAAGATCAAGACACAAACTCAGAAGAAGTTGAATGAAACCAAATAGCTATACGCAAAGCCTCAAAGAAAAAGTCCAAAAAGAATCCTTAGAAAAGGATTTTAAAAATCAAATAAGAGAGGCAGAGAGACAATTGTGAAAAGAAGTGACAGTAATGCAAGAAAATTGTGGAAAGTGTTTGGTAGAAAAGGTACAAAAAATACTGGAAAGAAAACACTTTAAAAACAGAATTGGCCAAATGGTAAAAGAGGCACAAAAATCCATTCAAGAGAACTCTAAAAAAGCAGAACTGACCAAATAGAAAAAATGTACAAAAGTTCCCTCACAAAAATTATTCCTTCAAAATTAGAACTCAGCCAGTGAAAGCTAATGACTCCATGAAATTTCAAGAAACAGTAAACAAAATCCAAAGAAGGAAAAGTAGAAGAAAATATGAAATAGCTCATTGGAAAAAAACAACTGATAAAAGAAAATAGATTGAGGAAAAATAATTTAAGAATTATAAGACTACCTGAACTGCATGGGGAGAGAGAGAGAGAGAGAGAGAGAGAGAGAGAGAGAGAGAGAGAGAGAGAGAGAGAGAGAGAGAGAGAGCCAGGATATCATGCTGAAAGAAATTGTAAAAGGAAACAGCCACGATATCCTAGAATTAGAAGGTATAATAGAAGTTAAAGGACTCCACTGAACACCTTCTGAAAATAATTTCCTAAAATGAAAACTTGTAGGAATATTATAGCCAAATTACAGAGCTTCCAGGGCAAGGTGAAGATATTGCTAGCAACCAGAAAGAAACAATTCAAACATCATGCAGCTACAGTCAGTATAACACAGGATCTAGCAGCTTCTCCATTAAAGGACAAGAGGTCTTGGAATGACATTCTAGAAGGCAAAGGAGCTAGAATTACAACAAGAATCACCTACCTAACAAAAGTGAATGTAATTCTTTGGGTGAAAAATCAATCTTCAATGAAATAGAAGACTTTCAAGCATCCCTAAAGAAGAGACCAGAACTGAACAGAAACTTTGATCTTCAAATACAAGAATTAAAAAGAATAAGAAAGCAAACATAAAAGAGAAATCAAAAGGCATTCAATAAAGACATACTACTTATCTTCTTATATGGGAAAATGATATTTATAAATCCTAAGAACCTTATCATTATTAGGATAGTAAGAGATACTATGAGGAAAACCTACAGGAATAACATAGTCAAATTCTGAAATCCCCAGTTCAAGGAGAAAATGTTATGAATAACAAGAAAAAAAATCCAAATAAGACAGAACCACACTTAGAGTTGTACAAGACCTACCAGCAGCAATACTAAATGACTGCAGATCTTGGAACACTATATCCAAGAACAGGGGTTGTGACCAAAAAATATCATACCCACTGAAATTAAGCACAATTCTAAATGGAAAAAAAAGGAAATTCGATGAAATGCCACACTTTCAAGAGTATATTGCCAGAACAAAAGAAATAAGTCCAAGAGAAAACAAAGCAGCACATCAAAGATTAATTTCAAGGAACTCAATATGGATAGACTATTTACTTTTTATATGAAGAAATGTAAGATATATGTGTAATATTGTTATTAGTAATTGGATAATTCAAAACAAAGGTTGGAGAAGAGCTGAGTATGATGTGATTCTAAAAAGTAAAACCATTTAGGAAAAAAGTAAAAAGAGTAATCATCTTCTACAAGTTGAGATATGAGAGGAAAAACTGACACAGAGGTGTAAGATAGAGGGTGGTAGTTCTGGAACCCTACTCTAATTGAGAATGGGTTAAAAAAAGAATAGTATATATCCATATCCATATATACATATATGTGCATGTATGGATATAAAGGTCTTCTAAATTCAGAGAGAAATAAAAAAAACTAAGAGGATAGGGTGGGTGGGAGAGGATAAGGGTGGGATTTTTAGGGGAAACACTACTCCTTTTAGATATGGGTTAAAAAGAGAACGACATGCACATTTAAAAGGAAAGAAAAGTCCACTAAATTTATGAAGAAATAAGGATAAGGAGGCTACAGAAGGACATAGAAGGGTGGAAATGAGATAAAAAGGGACTAACATACAGATTTGGAAGACTACAAAAGTCTTCTAAATCCAAAAAGAAACAACTAACGGGACAGGGAGGGGATGATAAGGGAGGGCCTTTAAGGGAGTTAGGTTAAGTAATAGGAGGACAGGGTAGTAGATAGAATTAAGTAGAGGAGCCAGGAGGGATAGGAAATAAGAGATACATGCAAACATAAAACAAAGATCAAGAGTAAAATTTATTAGGAAAAAAACAGGGGTAGTAATCATGATCATAGACAAAGTTAAAGCTAAAATAGATTTAATCAAAAGAGAAAAATAGAGAAACTATGCTATATTTCAGTCATAGTAATTAATGTTGTTTAAGACTATTTTAAATAACTAGACAAGATAAGATTGGAATATTGCTGTGGTGAAGGAAATGATGAGGTAGTAGAACAAGAAAAATATGGAAAGATTCAGATTTATGAAGGAATATGTTATTCACTCTCAGAAGGCAAAGAAGTATAATACAATCTTACATAGATGTATATGAATGTATATGTTTATATATGAATATGATTATAGATATCTAAGTATATATATGTGTAAGTATGTGTTTATGTGCTTATGTATGTATATATGTATGTTTGTGTGCATATGTGTATATACATGCATGCTGAATTGTCATCTTCTTGGGTGGGGAGGAAGATTAAGGGAAAGAACAAAGTAAAAATTGCAAAGTGGAGAACAAAAGAAAACTTACAAGGAAGCAAAGAAAAGATGGACATTTTTGAACACAATGTACAGTGTTTGTTATATAGGTTTCCTGAAATGGAAAGCTATTTCTCTATATTTTGAATATTTTCTTATATTTTGTTATGCACATGGCAATGTTTTTTTTTCCTTTTCTCATTTTGTGTTTAAATTTAAAATAAATTAAGAAAAACGAATCATGAAGGAAGAACTTTTACAATGGAGAAAACAATGAGGGGCAGGTGGGCAATGAATGCTTAAACTTTACTCTCATCAGAATTGGTTCAAAGAAGGAATAACATACACACTCATTTGGCTATAGGAATCTATCTTAACCCATGGGGAAGGAAGAGGGGAAGGGGATAAGAGAAGGGAGTGAGGTTGATAGAGAACAAGAACAAAAAAAAAGGTGAATTGAGTCAGTGGTCAGAAACAAAACAGATTTGTGAAGAGAGACAGAGACAGACAGAGGGAGAGAGACAGAGACAGAGAGAGAGACACAGAGAGACACTGAGACACAGAGAGAGATAACTGGAGGAGGGAATTAGAGAGAAATGCACAGTAGTTATAACTGAATATAAATTGGATGAAATCACATATAAAATGGAAGCAGATAATAGAATGCATTAAAAAACAGAATCCAACAACATACTGTTTACAAGAAACACACTTGAAACAGAAGTACACATAGAGTTAAAATAAGGAGCAGAATCTAGCATGCTTCAGCTGAAGTAAAGAAAAAAAACAGAAGTAGCAATCATGACAAAGATGCATTAGACAAAGAAAAAGCATTAATAGGTCTAATTAAAAGAGATATATGTATTTTTGTTTTGTTTCACATTTTGCTAAATTTATCCACATTTTGTTAAAAAGGTATCATAGACAACAAAGTATCATCAATGTTAAACGTATATGCACCAAATGGTATAGTATTCAAAGTCTTATACAAAAAATTAAGTAAGTTACAGGAGAACATAGTAAAACTATGCTAGTAAGCAAACTTAACTTTCCCCTCTCAGAACTAGATAAGTAAAAACAATTAACAAGAAAGAAATCGAAATGATGAACAGAATTTCAAAAAAGCTAAATATGTAGACCTCTGGAAGAAATTGAATGGGAATAGAAGGGAGAACACTGTTTTCTCCGTGCTACATAGCACCTGAACAAAAATTGACCATGTTTTAAGGCATAAAAACCTCACAACTTAATGCAGTAAAGCATAAATATTAAATGCATCCTTTTCAGATCATAAGGCAATGAAATTACATCCAATGAGAGGCCATGAAGAAAGAGATAAAAAATTAATTGCAAACTAAAGTGTGTAATCCTAAAAAATGTATGGACCCAAAAACAAATCATAGAAACTATCAATAATTTCAACATAATGATAACAATGAGACAACATGCCAAAATATATGGGATATGGTGAATGAAGTACTTAAGGGAAAATTTATTAACTACTGAGTATCTTCTCAAGAAACTCATACTCTGGAAAAGACAATACATAGAAGAGTGTTCAGTAGGTCAGAAACGACTTCAAACTAGAAGTGGTACTTGAATGGAAATGAGTTTTCCAAGATGTGAATGTGAGTAGGGGGAGATGTCTTTGCTTGAGAGACAGCCTTTACAAAAAATATAGAAACAGGGGATGAAATAAAAGGAAAGAGTCATTATAAAAGATGGTTGAAATATCAAGTCCCACCAAGCTCATAGCCTGCACCATGATTGCCAATGAATCTTTGTCTCAGCAAACTCTGAACTGATCTTCAAGGGTAGTCCTTAATCCTATGATAAAAATTCAAGACTAGTTGTAAAACTGGACAGAGGGAAGCTTGGATGCTCACTTTCCTGAACTAAGACCCCAGTACTTTCATTTAGAACTGAAAAAGAACAAAAAGACAAAGGGCCACAAGGTCACTCTATTTAAAACATTGTATCTCACTGAATGGGACAACTAACTGGTGTAGTGAATCAGAGTTCAGGATGTGGAGTCAGAAAGATCTGAATTCAAATCAAGTCTCATCCACTTACTAGCTGTGCGACCCTGGGCAAGTCACTTGACCCTGTTTGCCTCAGTTTCCTCATCTATTAAAAGAAGTTGGAGAAGAACAATGACACTCACTCCAGTACCTTTGCCAAGAAAATCCCAAATAGAGTCACAAAGACTTGAACAGAATTGAAATGGCTCAATAAACAACTCTCACTGGATGCTATAAATGAAGGAATCCAATCATAAACAAAGCAGCTGAAAAAACTAGCAAGGTTGAGGTTAATTCTGATCTTTTGGAACTCCTTCACCTCCAATCTCAATTCAAGAGTCTCTTTTTCACCTAGCTTAACTAGTTGTGAAGTAGTCTATGGATGTTCTCATTGCTCTCCAAGGCACTTCTATTACACATCTTCGTGACTCAACTAGAAACAGACTTCCCAAACTCCTCACATGGCGATATGCTTTCTGAAACATAATGTACATGATCTAGATCCCTATCACAAAAACAAAACAAAAAATTCTTCAGTATTTATTGTCTTTCTTTTTACTTTAAATTTTGTTTAATTTTCAGTTCCAAATCCTCTCCCTTCCTCGAGTCCCTCCCCACATTAAGAAGGCAAAAAAAAAGAACTCATTACAAGTATGTATTATCATGCAAAATAAATTCCTACATTACTATTTTTACCACTCAGCCACCCAAAAAAGAAAAATTGATGAAAACATGCTTCAATCTGTACTCTGAGTACATCAGTTCTCTACCTGGAGGTGGATAGCATGTTTCATCATGAGTCTTTTGGATAGCAGCTGTTTGTTGTGTTGATCAAAGTTACTAAGTCTTTCAAAATTGATTATTTTTACAATATTAGTCATTATAATAAATTGTTCTCTTGATGCTCCAGTCTGCAACAGTTCATATAAGACTTCATAGGTTTTTCTGAAACCCTCCCCTTCATCATTCCTATGTAACGGAATACAATAATATTCCATCATTTCATGTATTACAACTTCTTCAGCCATTACACAAATGGGCATCCCCTTAGTTTCTAAATCTTTGCTATAATAAAAAGAGTACTTTAAGTATTTTTGTATATATAAGTCCTTTTCCTCTTTCTTTGATGTCTTTGGAATTTAGACACAAAAATGTTTCTGTGTCAAAAGGTATGAATAGTTTTAACAGCTTTTGGGGAATGTTTCCAAATTGTTTTCTAGAAAGGTTAGATTATCAACATTCATCTTCCTTAAGAAAATATTTTTATACTTATATATGTAATATTTTTGGTCTGGTTCAGTGATATCATTAACAGAGAAACACGCATTGAAGAAATTCCCTCTCTCAGTGCATATGAGCAATTTGTTCTTTTTTAAAAAATATAATTTATTTTCAGTTTTCAACATTCACTTACACAAGATTTTGAATTCCAAATTTTCTCCCTATCTTTCATCTTGCCCCACCCCAGGACAGCGTGCACCTTAACCACTCTTTTCCCCAATCTGCCCTCCCTTCTATCACTACTCTTCTCCCATCTCCTACCCCTCTATTTTCCTGTAGGACAAGATTAGATTTCTATACCCCACTGTCTGTAAAAAACTTATTTCCCAGTTGCATGCAAAAACAATTTTTTAATATTAATTTTTAAAACTTTGAATTCCACATTCTCTCCTGTCCTCCCTACCCACTCACTCTCCTTGGGAAAGCAAGCAATTTAATGTAGGTCATATATGTAGAACCATGCAAAACACTTCCATAACAGTCATGTTGCAAAAGACTAACCACATTTCCCTCTATCTATCTTGCCTTCCATTTATTCAATTCTCTCCCTTGACCTATTTCCTCACAATACTGCTTGTGTCTGACTACTAATTATTCAATCTGCTATTTTTTTTTATTATCCTCCCTCCCCTATCCCTTTCCATCTTGACTTCCTGCAGGGTAAGATAGATTTCTATACCCAAGTGAGTGTATGTTATTCCCTCCTTAAGCCAAATCCAAATGAGAATAATACTCACTTATTCCCTCTCATTTTCCCACCTCTTGCCCTCCATTGTAAAAACTCTTTCTTGACTCTTCTATGTGAGATGATATACTATATTCTACCTCTCCTTTTCTCTTTCTCCCAGTACATTCCTCTCAGCACTGAACTTTATATTTTAGGTATCCCCCATTCATATCCAGCTCACCCAGTGTCCTATACATACATATATATATATATATATATATATATATATATATATATATATATATATATATATATACACATACATGCTTATACACATACATGCAAATATACATATATACACATGCATACATATACATATACATGCATGCATATATAATCCACACATATATAATATACAGATATACATATCTATACACACACACATATTTCCTCTAACTATCCTAAAACTGAGGAATGTCTCATGCATTACAAATATCACCTTTCCATATAAGAATGTAAACAGATCAACTTTAATGAGTCCCCTTATGGCTTCTCTTTCTTGTTTACCTTTACGTGCTTCTCTTGATTCTGATATTTGAAAGTGAAGCTTTCTGCTCAGCTCTTCTCTTTTTCAACAAGAATGTTTGGAAGTCCTCCATTTCATTGAAATTCCATTTGTTCCCCTGAAGGATTATACTCAGTTTTCATGGGTGATTCTTGGTTTTATTCCTAGCTCCTTTTACCTCTGGAATATCATATTCCAAGTCCTCAGATCCTTTAGTACAGAAGCTACTAAGTCCTGTGTTATCTTGATCATGTTTCCTCAATACTTGAATTGTTTCTTTCTGGCTGCTTGAAATATTTTCTCCTTTACCTGGGAACTCTGGAATTTAGGTACAATATTCCTGGGAGTTTTCCTTTTGGGATTTCTTTCAGGAGGTGATCAGTGAATTCTTTCCATTTCTATTTTACTCTCTGGTTCTATAATATCAGGCCAGTTTTCCTTGATAATTTCTTGAAAGGCAATATCAGGCTCTTCTTTTGATCATGATTTTCAGGTAAAGCAATGATATTTAAATTGCCTCTCCTGGATCTATTTTCCAGGTCAGTGGTTTATCCAATGAGATATTTAACATTGTCTTCTATTTCTCATTCTTTTTGTTAGGTTTTATGGTTTGTTGATTTCTCAGGAAGTCATTAGCTTCTATATGCTCCATTCTAATTTTGAAGGAATTATTTTCTTCAGTGAGCTTTTGAACCACCTTTTCCATTTGGTCAATTCTGCTTTTTAAGGCATTCTTTTGCCATTTGGGTTAGTCTAATTTTAAAGGTGTTTATTTTCTTCAACTTTTTTAAGGGTGTCCTTTAGCAAGCTATTGTCTCATTTTTCATGATTTTCTTGCATCACTCTCATTTTTCTTCCCAATTTTTCCTCTACTTCTCTTACTTGATTTTTGAAATCCTTTTCAAGCTCTTCCATGAGCTGAGACCAACTCATATTTTTCTTGGAGGCTTTGGATGTAGGAACCTTGACCTGGCTCAAATCTTCCTATGGTTGCAGGCCTTGATTTTCCTCGATGATAGAAAATACCTTTTCACCAAGAAAGTAACCTTCTATAGTCTTATTTTTCCCCCTTTTTGGTCATTTTTCCCAGCCCAATTACTTTACTTTTGAGCTTTTTGTTAAGTGGAGGGTGTACTGTCCCAAGTTTCAAGGATTTTTTTGCAGCTATTTTCATAGATATCTCTAGGGACCTATAAATTCTCAGTTTCTCCAAAGTGTTATGATCAAAGGAGAGGTGTATATTCCTCTCCTGGCCTTCACTCTGTTCTGTGAACAACTGCTAGCACTCTTTTCTGCCCTAGAACTGCAAGTAGAATTCCCTCTCCACAGCTGTCACCAGCTCTGCCATGCCAGCATTCCTCCTCACCCCCAGGATTACCAGCCAGGACTATAACCCAGATCAGCCTCTTGATTCCCTCATCATCTGTAGGTTGAGAGCTTCAGAAGAAGCCTCTGCTGTGACTGCCACTGCCCTGGAGTTGGGGCTGAAGCTAGGCCCAGATCATCTCTTACCCAGGTGAGAGGGATTTCCCACTTACCTTTTAAGCTGTCTTTGGCATTTGTGCTTTGAGAAGTATAGAAACAGCTACATCTCCCAGTAATTCAGCAACCTGAGGTCTGTTCCAGTCCCATCTGTGCCAGCACAGCCCTCGCTGAGCTGCACTCAGTCCCCCCATCCCGGTGCAACAGACTCTTCCTGTCAGTCTTCCAGATTGTCTTAGGCTGGAAATCTGTTTCACTCTGTCATTTTGTGGCTTCCGCTGCTCTATAATTTTTTTAGAGTCATTTTCTACAGGTATTTTGAGGGATTTGTGGAGAGAGCTCAGGCAGGTCTCTGCTTCTATTCTGCTAACTCTACCCTCTTAGTAATTTATTCTTTAATAGTTTGTGCCTTGACCACAATCCTCATCACCTCCCCACCTGGAATATTTTAATCTATCCCTAGGAAACAAGATTCTCATAGGGGAGTTTTCATCTTGTCTTACCCTAAACCAGGTTTCAATGTCTCTTACTAGATACCACTACAGCGTATGTGACACCCCCCCCATCTTCCCTTTCTAGCTTCCATTTTTTATGTTATTTTCACCCATTAGAATATAAATTCCTTTAATGCAGCAGGGATGGCTTTGCTTGCTTGTATTCATGTCCTCAATGCTCAGAACAATCCATTTTACATAGCAAACATTTAATAGATACTTTATCTATTTATCTAGGACATTACCTAGGATATTGAGAGGCTAAGTGGTTAACTTGAGCTAACAAAGTCAATGCCAGAGGGAGAACTTGTAAGGTCTCGTGGATGCCTTTTCTTCATCTCCTTTTCTAAGGAATATAGCACACAATATTTTTCAAAGTGCATTTCTTTATATGTTTTTAATAATACATTATATACATTATACTCTACAATAATAAGATATATTTAGTTATGCAAATTATATGTATATCAAATTTCATGCAATTTGTAACAAAATACAAAAATTGAAGTGACTTTGTAATTATTTTCTGAATAAATTTTTAGAGATGCAAAACAAGACCATTTTATTAGCAAACTAGATTATACATAAATATTTTTGCCCTTAACATTTTTTGAACCATTTAGGAAATGTATAATCCCTTAAGACAGTGCATACATTTTTATTCTCACCTTCATTGGTTTCTTCACCAAAAATGATTCTACTTTCTGGAAATTTTGCATATTTTAAATGAACTGTATTTGGTCTTTTGAATATTTTGAACTTCTTATTTTCATCTATCAGATCATGAATAAGGATCTCCTTAATAGGAAGATATCTAAATACAAATCAAAATTCTTCAATGTTTTGGTCCATTTGAGGTTAACCTTTTTCCTCTTCATAAAAATCTTTTTTGGAAAAGATGACTCTGGAAGGGAAAAGGAAAATACAGTGGGAAATGTAGATCATGGGAAAAATGGATAAAATTTTCTCTAAAATAATGAAGTAACTAGTTCCATCAACTTTTATTTAGGTAAATTTCAGAAAGCAGGATGAAAAATATTTAGACAATATATAATGGAGTCTGATCTTTAATTCACAGACCCAGACTTTAAAATGCAATTTCTAACATAATGCCCCAAATTCTTCTTCCCAATGAGACCCAACGGTCCATTTTCCACTGTTTCCAACCTAGAATTACCATATAGCTGAAATCCTGAGAAAGAGGTTTGTCCCTAACTGTCCTGAAATTAAATAAACTCAGTTAAGACAGGTGATACCAGTATTTTCCATAACTATATAAACAATAACAGTATTCACTTATATAGTAAACACAATTTTCCTTCCCATATTTTTTCTTCTTAAACCATTATGGCAATATCATGTGTACAGAAACACAGAGATTTATTTTTATGACTTAGAGGATGTATCTATTTCTCTCGCCTCTGGGCATATGTAGAAAGAGAAGACTGAAAACAATTAATAATGTAGGGAATTTACCTACCTAGTTCATTCTCCTGTGTCAACATTTTTATAGGAAGCTATGAGTCAGACTATGCTTAAGGGTAAGATAGCTCATTGTCAGTGCTAAACCTTAATTCTCAAACCAGTGGTCTCTCCCTACAAATTCCAAGTATGCCCCTACTCTGCAGAACTGTAATCTGTTTTTATAGCTTCCCCTTAAAGTCATTTAGTATGGGATCTTAGGGCAAAGGTACATACCATATATTACTCCTATTGTGACAACACCACAATGGTATTAGCAAGAAGCATTTGTTGAGTGCCTCCTATCTGCAACACAAAAGACCAGGGTAGTTTATTGGAGATCTTATGTCTTGTCAAGAGCCAGGTAAGTCTCCAGTGTATCAGTAACACTGCTGTGACTCTGAAAAGTGACATACTCTCCTTTGTATCCCCCTACTCTCCCAGATAGAACTTGAAGATAGAAGTTGCTTACTGAGATTCATAGCTTTTAGGAAACTGGGTACAAGCAATCTAGATTTATAAAATAGATATATTTAAGGTTAGACAATCATGAGATTTTTATCATAAAAATATCACTCATTTATACATAATACCTTACACTTTGCTAAGTGCTTAATCTACATTTTATTATTTGATACTCTTCACCTTGCGAGGTACAGTATTGTGGAAATTAACTGGGACAAAGTAGAAATGATTAAATTTATTGACATATAACTAAACTTTGTAATTTTTTTTAATCTTTTTTAAATTTTAGACAAACACTAAAACTTACATGATAATAAGAAAAGAAAAATAAATATATTATAAAGAAATAGTAAACAAATATAAAACAAGAAAAGAAAAAAAATCATTTTATGTGTACAACAGAACTTAGGAGAGGATTCAGAATATATAGCAATAACTTTTCATTTCAAGAAAGCCTATGTATTAAATATTGTGTTTTAGGTGGAAAGCTGTCAATCTTTGCTTGTTTATAGGTTTTCTTTAGTTCTCTGCTTATACAATTTTTACTTTGTTTTTCCCCACCTTCTTTCACCCTCTCCCCTGGCTACAGTTAAATATGGATATATTTATTTATAGATATTGATATGTACATGCACACAGATACATATATACTTACAGATTTAAATACTTTCCCTAAAAGATTCTACAACTAATCTTTGCTTTTATGTCTGTACATATCTCTTTTATCCCATTTCTCTTAACTCTTCTACTTTATTTCTACCCTCTACTTTGCACTTCTCCTCCTTAACCTACCCCACCACAACAATCCCTCTCTTTTCTTCCCCATCCCATATATCAAAACACCCTTTTGTACACTCCTATGACCTATCTCCTCACTCTCCCCTCTAAAGAACCCTCCCTTGTTTTTCCTTCTCCATTGATCTAAACACTCTTTTATCTTCCCTTTTCAACTTATTCCCTCACCTTTCCCTCTAAAGATCCCCTCCTTTGTCCTGTCCTCCCCCTCATTATTCCCTTAA
>JAJHZJ010000055.1:7249720-7462220 GCA_023548195.1 Bettongia penicillata ogilbyi | reverse complement strand
TTGTCGATAAGTATATATTATATATTAATTGGACAACTAATTAAGTATATATTAATCTGTGCCAGGCACTGTGTTAAGGGCTAAGGATACTACTGCTACCACTACAACTACGACTAAGACTACGACTACGACTACTACTACTACTACTACTACTACTATTACCTGATATTTACATGGCACTTAGTATATGTGAGGCACTACACTAATCACATTACAATTATTATCTCATTTTATCATCACAAGGATCCCAGGAGGCACCTATTATTATCCCTGTTTTACAGTTGTGGAAACTGAGGCAGCCAGAGGTTAAGTGACTTGCTCAGGGTCACACAGCTAGTAAGTGTCTGAGGCTAGATTTGAACCCAGATCTTGCACTCAAAAAGAAAGGCAAAAACTGTCTACCCTCAAATAGCTCAGATTCTAATGCAAAAGACAAGGGGTAAGCAACTGTGGTACACTTGAGATATATACAGTGTAAAGTACAGATCAAAGGGAAGGCTCTAGCCTGCATAAGACAGGAGCAGGTATGGAAAGTATTAGTAGGACCAGTGTTTATGCTCTTCTTGGGTTTTTTGAAAGCCATTAAGTGTTCTCTGATTTGTCAGGGCCACCTGCAGTTTGCTAACTTTCTTATCTGACATTTTGGTAACTTCAGCAACTGGTAGCTTGTGGAAGCTTAACTCTTAGCTGTCTCTCACAAGGGTCCACCCAGAATCATAGCTGGAGCTCAGATCCTTAAAGGAAGGAGGTTACTGCTCCATGCTGTGGTAGCTCCTATGGCATCATTCATGGCAATGTTTATATACTAGGTAAATATATACACACATGGATATAGCTTGCATCTAGATATTAATTATCCAGTTGTTGTTGTCCTTTGTTCTTGAAGAGGTCCATGACATAAGGAAAGTGATGCCTTGGCTTGCAAGTGAAGTGGATTTAAGTGAGAAGGGCTATACAAAGTCACACACATACATATATACATGCATACATATACACACATATATGTAAGGATATATACATATGTGTGTATGTATAAATGTAGTATTTTTCTTAAGCATCTCTGCTAACTTTCAGCTTTATAGACAGAGGCAACATTTACTTAGTAATTGGAATGAAACTATCTTCTTTAGAACTGTTTGGGCAGCACAGAAGGCATTGTGAATTCAATGGACCTTTTAAGTAAAAAGGAGAGTAATTAACTCTCCACATTATCCCAAGCCCAGGAGCTACAAGAAAGAAAGGGAGATCTAAAAGTAAATTGAAACAAATTCTACAATCCAAATGCCATTTTGTTGATTTGAGGTTCAGTCACACTAGGGCTATTTACAATCCATAAAAAGCCTTTTTTTTTGTTTAGGCAAGGGAGACATATAAAGTGTGTGTATGTTTGTGAGTGTATATGTATGTACATACATACATATTGTGGTTTAGTCATTTTCAGTCGTGTCTGACTCTTCATGACCCATTTGAGGTTTTCTTGGCAAAGGGGTTTTCCATTTCCTTCTCCAGCTCATTTTACAGTTTAGGAAACTGAGGTAAACAGGTTTGAGTGACTTGCTCAGGGCCACAGAGCTAGTAAGTGTCTGAGGCCAGATTTGAACTCAGAAAGATGAGTTTTCCTGATTCTAGACTGGGCTCTCTATCCACTGTAACACCTAACTGCCAACTGAATACTTACAGTAATTAAGTTTTGAAGGCAGGTCAAGTAAATAAAGTCACGGCTTCAAGAGAAAACAATGCACTTGTGGATTTTTAGTTCAAGCTCTTTTCTTTCCTGGCTTCAAAGTGCTCTGAATCTTTACCAAGTTGTTCCATCAAAGATAACACAGCACGTCTTTTTAAAACTTTGAAAATTATTAATGTTGTTAATAATCTCTTAGAAATGAACACTGAATATCATCCAATATGAAATCCAATTTAATTTTAAACACAGATTGGCCCCTGCTGAATCATAAAAGTTTAGACCCTACAAAAAATAAAAATATTACACAATGCAATGAAAACTGAACTGAATTCTAATTATATATATATATATACACATATAAGGTTCTTGTGTCAGGTAGGTACTGTCAAGGATGAAAAGTTGAATCGGCCTCTGCCTTCAAGGCATCTAGTAGAGGAGAGGACAAGTATATAAATGTAGTACGATTAACAATTCTCATTTATATAGGGCTTAAAGTTTTACTCAATATTTTTTCTCAGCTATTCCATAGTAGGGAAAGTACTTCATAAGTTTTATCCATAGATGGCTCATGTAGGTATTATTCTGCTAATTTTGTAGATGGTTTAAACTGAGCCTCAGAGATATAAAGTGACTTGTCCAAGGTCCAGGGAAAGGTGAGACTCAATCCCATGTCTTCTGGTTTCAAGACTAAGGTTCTTGCTATGACAAAGTAGGATGTCACAGTGTCTCAGAAATGTAAAGAAAGTGCTTTGGTGGGTTAGAGGAAGGAGGGATCACATTTGAATGTGGGAAATCAACAGAGACTGAGTTTTTTTTGAATGAGATGGACATTTGAGTTTGGCTTTTAAAGAGATACAATATTTTGAGTAGTACCTCTGTGGAACCTCTATTAAAGGAAAAATAAATAGCAAAGTCACATTCATTGGAAAGCATGGGGCATGTTTGAAGAGCAATGAGTGAGTCATTTTAAAATTTGCTTTTAAATAATTTCATAAATCAACCAAGATTTATTAAGAATCTATTATGTATGAGGAACTTTTGCCTTTAAACCACTCCTTTTCCAATAAAACTCCTCCCTTCTACCTGAACCTCCCCATGAAACAAAAAAAAATAGTTAAGTGAGACACAACTTCTGAAATTGATTGTGTATGTAACATTCCACTTCCCTGGTCCCTCAGTCCTCTGGCAAGATGAGGGAATTATATTTCATCACTCATTCTCTGGCAGTAAAATTGGTTGACTAGTTCATTTGGCTAAAGCACTGAGTATGTGTACAGGAGTATTAGGAGAGAAATTTGGAGAACTGAATAGTTGGATTGGGCCTTAGATTGGAGAGGACCGCAAATGCCAGGTTGAAAGTTTGAGCTTTATTCTCTTGGTAATGGGAAAGCTTTGGAGCTTTTTTGAGTTGATGATCAATATGCTTTGGATATTAATCAGACCAGTAGTATGTAGAACAATTTAGAAAGAGGAGATTGAAGGTAGTGAGAACAGAGATGATTCTAATAGTTTGTACAACAGAAAAGGAAGGCTTAGCTGAGGACAACAATGCAAGTAGAAAGGAGGGGGATGGTCATCAGACATTACAGAGACACAACCAGCAGTGGAATGGATCTTAGCAATGGAACTCAGCAGTGGAATGGATCAATCACATACTTTATGGTTCAAAGAATTTTAGACTTGTAATCTGGAAGAGACCCTTTATTTTACCAATGGAGAAACTGAGTCTCAGAGAGGTTAAGGGATTTGTCTAAGACTTCTTATATAGGACATGAGAGACTTGGAATTCAAAACCAGACTCTGACTCCAAATTCAGAGTTTTTCTCATTGTATACTTGTATGATGACTACTTTGTCTTCATTATTGCCAACATCAGATTTAAGAAGAGGAAATAGTTCCTGAGTTCATGCTGTGAGCTTTCTTTCTCACTTGAAGCTTCCTGCAATATCTCTTTTGAAAAGTGAGAGACTTTCGGGGCAGGTCAGGATTCAGTGTGTCATTACACTTGGAGGGCCCTAGGTAGATAGATGCTCCTGGCTGAGGAAAGCTCCTTTAGGCTGCTGCCAGGCCTAACTTCTTCCCCTAAAGCCCACTACTCTTCTAGACAAATTCCCCTTCCCTCCCCACCCTCTATTCCCAAGTGAATTAGGAAATAATGATGCTGCCATATGTGTGTTTAATAGTTCTTCAGTGTAAATGTTGAGATACAAAGAGACATAAAAAAATAAAACAATGCAAGGTAGCATTTGCCAAGTGATTAGAGAAATAGAGAAGGAGACAGGCAGAGGGAGAGACAGAAATACATACATATATACATACATATGGATATGCATACCCACCTATACGTGTGTGTATATACAGAGAGACACATGCATGCATACATTGACAGAAATACATATATAGAAAGACAGACAGATATTTCAGATATATACATATATATAGATACAGAAATATATACATATATATGCATACACATATGTATGTGTGTATATGCAGAAAGACAGATACGTATATACATACATAGGCATAATAAATATAAGAGGGTTTAGAAAAAATTCTCATCAGAGAAGGGGTGATGATAAGAGAAGCTTTCATGTAGGAAGCAGGACATGAAATGAATATTTTGTCATTGAAAGCATAATAGATTTTCAGTCAGGAGACCTGGGCTCAAAGCCTCATTCTAAATATTACTTGTGTGTCTTTGGGCAAGTTTCTTCCCATATCTTGGTCCTAATTTCCTTGTAAAGTTTGAGTTCGGTACACCATTCCAGAAAACCATAACATTACTGCCATTTCTGAATGACTTCCTGCAGATGTTAAAAATGCTCACCAAAACAAACAAAAATCATTGGGAATTCGTCACCTTCTTAAATCTGTCCATATCTTATAACTCAACCAAACTCTCAAAGACCACTTAATCAATAGGCATGTATTAATTACCTAATAAGTGCCAAGCATAGTGCTAGGCACTAAAGATATAAGTACAGAGAATGACTCAATCTCGACTCAGAAGGAACACTCGTTCTAATAAACACATAGACACACACAAACAAACAAATTTAAAGCCCTATCACAGATTGTAGGTAGATGATTTAATCAGAAGAAATTGGGGATGCCCAGTACTGGACTGGGAGATGGGTAACCTGGCTCAGATTCTGGCTGTACCACTTACTGGCATGTCATAGAGCCACTCTAAGCCTCATCTGTAAAATGGAGATATTGATAGCTCCTTCAAGGAGATATGGTGGGATAAATTCTTTGTAAATCTTAACCATTAACATTACACACATACAATTTGCATACAAATGCACAAACATATCATATAATATACATTTTTTATATGCAATATAAAGTGTTACACATCTAATATGTTGTGTATATATATATTTATATATTACTGTGGTAGCTAGACAACTGGTTTGAGAGTCAGGAAGACCTTGTTTGAAGTCTAGCCTCTCACATATACTGACTGTGTGATCCTGGGTAGACAAGTCATTTTTCAGTGCCCTGGGCTGAAGAAGGACAAGTTGCAGAACAGTTGTAAATCTGCATTAGTGGAGAGTGTTTCTTCACCAAAAATTGCTTATACCAATAAAATCACAGGACTATCTAAAAACCAAACTAAAATATATATAAAGACAGATAGTAAAATCTGAAATTTGTACCTACTTTATTTTCTTAGAGAAGAGTAGAAAAAAAATGAACCCTCAACCCAATTGAAGTGAAGGTAAGAGTTTTTAACTACAGTGGCAGATAAGTCAAGACTGAAGTCCTCTTTTGACATTTTCTGAAATTCTGTCATCCTCACCCCAGTTGCCTGGTTGCAAAAGGCCCATGTGATTCCTCTGGCCAGACAGAGCACATGAGACTCTTGCCAACTCCTTCCTCTCAATCTGTCCATGTTCCCCTTTGCATTCAATATTTCCTTCCTTATTTTCCTCATCCGACTTTCTGGGGTCACTTGGTTGTCTTTGATTTCTTCCAGTCCTGTTCCACTTTTCCTAATCAGGTAATCTCTTAGCTCAATCCAACTACTTCCTGTTTCTTCCCTTAAGCAGTAACTTCTGTTTCAACAGCCTTTAAAATTCCCTAGTCATGAATATCCCTGTATCTCTGACATCATGTGACTACTTTGTCCTACAGGGATCTACTATAAATCATTATTTTTAATGAGTTAATTTTAGGACTGTTTTTATTATATATTGGGGACATTACAGGAACCAAAGGGTGAGGAGGACAATAATGATGAAGATACATAAAACCTCTTCATTAAAAAAAATCATAACCTGTATTTTGACATCATCAACTATATTTTTATTTTTACTGTTTACAATGCTTTGTAATGATGGTGACCTTTTATGATAATCAGATGCATTTCCTTTGGGTCAAAGACTGGTGTGAAATCATAGCTTATTATCAAATGTCATAATATTTTATTTCATTTGATGAAACCAAAGTTGTCCATGTTGCTAATGATTTCTAGTGCTTCTGTTCTCACCGTGTAATTTTAGATGTTGGATATAGCGGTTAGGGTCTTAGTGAAACACTTAGATTGAACAGAGTAGTCTTGATGACATGTTTTTTATACAAGCAGCCTCCAAATTGCTTTTAAATTTGCACTATGTTTTCATCTTTCCTAGGCTGTTATGTTGGTTGAGGTACATTGCGTTTCTCACTGGCCCCTCCCCCAACCCTCCATTGGAATGCATCAACCCTCTATCCTTGGCATGTTGCCTGGCATGTAATAGGTAGCCAATAAACACTTGTTGATTGCTTGATTGATTGGTGTGTTCATCAATATTGTGCAGCCACATAGTCCACAACATGAACCTAGCTCCCTGTCTGTCTTGGGCCTCAACTTTATGACTGACATAAATTCATCCATTTCTTGTTCATCACACTGGTGCTTTCATGTCACCTCTCCCATTCCCTTTGTTTTGGCCAGATGTTTAAGATGTCATGTGGTATGGTAATAACAGCCCTGGATTGAAAGCAGTGGATCTAGATTCCAATCCCATTATTAACCCCATGATGTTGGAGAGGCCATTTAACTTCTTGGGCTTCCAGTTTCTCAACTGTAAAATGAGACATCTGGACTAGATGATCTCCAAGGGTCTTTTCTGACTCTAAGTCTATGAAGTTATAAGCTGCCATTCTGCACAAATTCTCATTATGTTGCCTCACAGCGACTGCTAAGGATAATACCAATGGAGGGAGAAAACCTTCCTTGAATGCCTATCAGTAAAGTTTGCCAGTAAGCACTGGGAGGCAAGACTTGTAATACTTAATTTTAAGTCACAATCTCTGATTGCTCATTTGTCTTCTCTTTCACTGATTATAAGCTCCTTGCAGACAGGATCAGTCCCCTCTCATCTCTGATTATTTGTTTTGGGGCTTTGCTGACTCTTCTTCCTCCAAAACCCTTAACATGACCATTCTTCAGGCCATTGTCTTCTTTATCTGCAATTTTCCCGATGACTTTGACAAATAACGCCTGGGAGGCACTGGAGTGTTTAGACTCCAGCCTCTAACAGCTTCACTCTTGATGCGGTCAACTACTGAGGGTTAGTAATCAGCTTTATTCCAGTCTGGTCTAGTCCTCTCAGAAAGGTTGCTGATAATGGGAGCACTAACTCCTACAGCATTCCCTAATCAATGAGAAGGGGAATGGCAGCTACCCCGACATCTTGATGGGGTCAGTAAAACCCTTAAGTCCCCTTAAGCTTCGATGGGGATAGATCAAACCGCACACAGATTCCCTTATGGGGTCCCTGTGGTTTCCCCCACTCACTGACCTTTATAGGGCAGCATTCAAAGAAGGCATATTGCCAGCGATGGCCTCATAGGTTAACGTTAGCAATATCATCATTCAGTTGTGTTATTGTTGTGTTTGTCCTTCGTTCTTGAAGAGGTCCATGACATCAAGAGGATGACATGGCTTGCAGTTGACTTTGATTTGAGTGATGGAGGGCTGTGCAAGGTCACTTTCCTCTCCTGAGCCATCTGGGTCCAGAGGCCTGATATTCATGAGGGTGACTGGAGATGGCCTAGGATGCAATGGGAGACCCTGGCTGTTTCAGGCTAAGGTCTAACAGTATTCTCACTTTGAGTGAGATACTCCCATTCAATGAATAGGCTTCTTTAAGTAGTTACTCAAGGAATGGCCCCTTTAATAAAAAAAATCATACTGGGATGGGAAAACCCTCAGGGTTCCTGGGTGAAAGAGAAACAATTACTATTTAGCATTTAAATACACTCTGTGCTAGGTGGGTAGAGACTTGTTCAGTCTATGCACTCCAGAGTGAATTGGGTTTGAGTTACCCCGTATCTCATGGCACAGCCTCACTAGGACTGTCTATCACTATGATTCTAGGAATTACTATCTGGGGTTCTTGGGACTATTCTGGGAGTTATTATCTAACACTTGGAAACTAAACATTGCCATGGCCGTGGATCCTGAGAAACTGTACTCTAAAAAGGATAACAAAATCCTCCTTAGTTACAGTGATCTTACTTATTCTTGTGATTTCAATGGTCACTCTTAGGTAGATTATTTTTAAACCTACATGTCTATCCCTGACCTCTCTCCTGAGCTCCAAACATTTCCAAATGTTTGCTGGATATCCTACTCTGAACATCCCCCTAATTTTTCAAATGCAACCCACACAAAACCAAACTCATTATCTTTCCCTTTAAACTTGACATCTCTCCCTGATTTTCCTATTAGTCGCATCATTCTCCTAGTCACATAGGCTTGAACCCTTATAGTCAACTTTGATGTTTCCCTCTCATTACCCACATATAGTCAGTTGCAAAGTCTTTTGACCATCTCCATTATTAACTTTTCCTTTTGCATTCCTAATGACACCCTCATAATTCATCCCTCATTACTTCTTGCCTAGGCTATTGCAAAAGCCTCCTTACTGTTCTCTCTATAACCAATATCTTCTCTTTTCATTCAAACAATCAGCAAGCATTTAAATGTTTTGCATGTATTAGCCACTCTACTTGGCAACAGAGACATAAGAACACAAATGAAAGTTTTTGCTCTCAAGGGGCTGACATTTTAAAAGGGAAGACAGCATGTACAGATATAAATACATACAAAATAAGTGTATGAAATACATTAAAAATACAAAGTAATTTTCTTTTTAAGGAGCAAGGAGTCACTAGTAAATTGGACTATTAGGAGAGGCTTCGTGTAGAAGGGAGAGAGGAAATAAGTTTTTACTAAGTACCTAGTATGTGCTGGACACTGTGTTAAATTCTTTACAAATATTATGTCATTTAATGCTCACAGCAAGCCTGGGAGGTCTCAGTTGCCATTGTGATCCCCAGAGAAATTTTTCTCATTCACAAATTTGACAATGTCCCTGTTCTGCCCAAAAACCCGTCTGTGAGTTCCTATTGCTAACTGAACAAAGTGCAGACTACTTAGTCTGGCATTCAAGGCCTTCCACAATTAGGTTCCAACCTATCTTTTAAAATTTTTCACATGCTATCTCCCCCTACATACTTACATGTCCCAACCACATCAGACTATTGACTATTTCCTGACCCTTCATGCTGGTCCCCCATGCCTGAAATGACCTCTCCCCACATCTCTACCTACTGATATCCTCCCCTTTCCTCAAGGCCTAATTCAAGCACTACTACCTCTGTGAAGCCACAAGTGATCTTTCCTTTTTTGAATTTCTCCTATTTGTTTGAACTTCTCGAGCATGCTTGCCATGTTATAACTTGTAATTATTTCATTTTATCCTCCTAGTAAAATATCCTTGAAGACAGAAACTGTTAGTTTTATCATTTTATCCCCAAAGCAGAGTGCTTTGTGGATATTAATTAATTAATGGATATTTTGTTGATTGCATTATGGTTTTATATTTATCATAGTGACTAATAAAATTATAGTCACATACGATGTGATTGAGGGGCTCCCTGGCATCATAGATAGGGGAGGCCTTGAATTCTGAAAACGCTTAGCTCATATCCTGCCTTTGACATATATTTAGTGACCACGGGCAGGTCGCATAACTTCCCAGTGCCCTAGAAAATTCTCTAAGACTGTAAGTTACAGATGAGTTGTTGATTTGCATGGTAGAAGAAATTTTCACACTGAGAATTTCCCACATAGATGAAATCACAGATCCAAATTGGCAGGAGAGGAGGGGAGGGGAACTAATTAACCCCTGTTTGGTTTGTTTGATTAATCTTCCTAGGGAAATGAACTATGCACTACTGAAAGGGAGAGAATTGACCAGAGGAAGCAGGGAGGAAAAAAGCCCAGTTCCATTGTTCAGAGTTGACACAGATGCAGAGAGAAAGTTATGCTCAATAAGCCAGTGCCAGTTATAATATTTGGAACCTCCTGAGAATTCCTTGATGTCCCAAGGGGTTCCTGACCTGTTCGAGAAATACAGATTTATTTAGAATGGTTCCTAATTCAAAGTAACTGGTTATCCTATTATTCATAAAAATTTTGTCAATGTAAACTCCATTTTTCTTAGTTCCTTGTGCTCTGAATTAATAAGCTTTAAACAAATAAGTAAAAAAAAAGTAAAAGTAGCAGATGCTTTATTCATTGATATATGTTACATAAATAAACAACTCAAAGTTTTAAAATAGTAGAGGGACTCTTTGAAATGGATAATTTAGCTCTAAGTAAATTGCATTATTTCTAGGTCTTAATTTCCCTCTCTGTAAAATAAAAAGATTAGACTCAAAAATCCTTAAGGTCTCATCCATCTTGAAATATAAATCATGTGATTCTGACTCCTTGACATAACATCTGAGTATGGGTGAATTCCTTAGGATCCTGGGAACTAGAAAGAAAATCTTCTAGATGAGTTCTAGAGTGGCAGCAGTAAAATTCAGACACTTTTATTGTGTGTGTCCCTTTTCAATTATCTATATTCTAGAATGCAGGGGTGGAGAACTTGTGACCTAGAGACCAAATGTAGCCCTCTAGGTTCTCAAGTGTGGCCCTTTGACTTGAATTGGGATTCAGCTGAAGGGCTGCACTTAAGCACCTAGTAGAGGGCTACATGTGAGCTCAAGGTCACAAGTTCCCCATTCCTGCAGGCACAGGCAAAATAAAATGGCTGGTCAGGTTATAAAAATAAAACAATTGGATAGTTCAAACCTGATCTTTCCAGTAGAGTAAAAACTTCAAGAACAGGGACTTTTATTTTTGGTCTTTGTATCTCCAGCAACTAGCACAGTTGTATACAGGAAGTTTTCAATAAATGCATACTGAATCGATGATATTCTTACCAAAGCAGTTAATTTTCCCCAAAGTGAAAACTCATGTGAAAACAGTTCCAAGAGTGCCTTACCAATCAAATCAAAGATTATTGACCAAACAGTGTGATATTGATTGACACTGTGTTCAAATCAACCTTTTATAACTTCCTTCCCCTATTGGAAAATGAAGTTATTACAACTTTTGTGTTCCAAACACTCTCAGCTCCTTTTAGTCTAAGTTACTTTATTTGGTTTTTGCACTTTGCATAAATATGGGCACTAGAAGTGAGTTAGGAAGGTTAAAGTTTAAACAAAACATGACAAATACTTCAAATACTTGGTGACAGCTGTCAAAGTCCCACTAAGTATTCTCTTCTCCAAGATAAATGGTCACTAGCATCTTCAGCCTATCAATATTTCTTAAATTGTGGTGCTCCAAAGCAACCACAATATTCCAGATGTACAATATAATCAGGGCAGAATATAGCAGGATTTTGTTCTTGTGGAGTCATTTCAGTTGTGTCTGACTTTCTGTGACCCCATTTGGGATTTTCTTGGCAAAGATACTAAAATGATTTTCCATTTCCTTCTCAAGTTCTTTTTGCACATAAGGAAACTGAGGCAAGGCAGGGTTATTATGTCGCTTACCCAAGATCACACAGCTAGGAAGTGTATGAGATCAGATTTAGCAAAATTCCCTCATATAGTTTCGTTTTTTAAATGGCATTTTAATTTACTTTAAATTAAAGTAATTTGATGTAATTTTAAAATAGTATTTTATTTTTAATTTCCCTATTTAAAGTAATATGTTTTCCAATTACATGCAAAGACAACTTTTAACATTCATTTTTGGGGGAGCAAGAGCCATTGGGATTAAGTGACTTGCCCAGGGTTACACAGCTAGTAAGTGTCAAGTGTCTGAGGCTGGATTTGAACTCAGGTTCTCCTAGCTCTAGGGTCAATGCCCTATTCACTGTGCCACCTACCCCTAACATTTTCTTGTTTTTCATAAAAATTTTTTATAAAGGCAAAAACTGTTAAATATTGTAGCTTGATGATATTCTCAAACTGGGTAAAAGCATCCTGGGAAGGAGTTCAACCTCTGTTATCTGTGCAATTTTCATCCTACATTCCTATAAGAACATGGAGAAACACCCCCAAATTGCCAAGTTAGTGAAATAACAGATGCAAAGCACCTGGCTTGGTTTTGCGATGCAATACTTTGTCTCCTTGTGCATTACAAACAGGTGGGAATAATTTAAATATTAAAAAGGGTTTATTTTAGCTGCTTCTCCTAGGAATCACTTACAGATGAGTTTTATCCTTTTTTTTTAACTTTTTACAATAATAGCTGAATGTAAACAGACATGGTAATGTTCTCATCTGAAGAAGATAATACAATGGTACCTTTATGTTACATTTTAGACCTCAAGTGTTTGAAAAATTGAAACTGAACCTAAAATACCCCATCACATTTTCATAAGAATTTCCTTTTTTAAAAGGACCTTGTGAGATAGGTAATACTGTTGTTACTATCCCTGTTTTACAGATGAGGAAACAGAGGCTTGATGACTTATTCACACAACTTGACCATATGATTTAGAAGTGGAATTCAAACCCAGGTCTTCTGATTCAAAGTCCCATCCATGCTTTTGCTGTCACATCATGCTGTCTCTTAAAGATGAAAAGTTCTTTAGAGATTACTTACTTTAAATGTCTTTTTAAAATGTGGAAATAGCCACAGAGAAAAGGATGGGGGCAATTTAGCTAGGTTTTAGTAGAGCTGGAACCCAGTTCTCTTGACTACTTATCCCATGCTCTTTGCTTCATTCCTTCATAATTTATTAACTGCCTCCTCTGTTCCAGAGATTGTGCTAGGAACTGAAAAGCCAAAGGCAAAAATGAGCCATTGCCTCCAGAACTTTATATTCTAATAGTTAATAATTCATATTTATAAATTGAGTTTTTAGATTTGCAAAGCATCTTCCCCTTCTCTCCCTCCTTCCTACCAACAACAACTTTGTGAATTCATAGGATCATAGACTTATAGCTTGAAGGGACTTTAGAGGCCATCCCAACTCCTCATTTTACAAAGGAACAAACAGGCAAGAGGTTAAGTGACTTGCCCAGTTACACAGGTAGGATCTGAACTCGGCTCCTTCTGATTACAAGTTTGGTGCTGTAACTACTACACCAAACTAAATAGTATATGTCAAATTGTACCCATTTTACAAGAACTGCAATTCTGAGAAGTTAATTGACTAGCACCACTAGTTCGCTCTTGGAGGTGAGACTCAAACTTCAGTCTTCTAACCCAAAGTGCAGTATACTGTCCATTAAGAAATTTAATTTATTATTCAATCAGACATGTATTAAGTACTTGCTAGGTGCTTGGCACTGTAGTTGTCACCCTGCTTCTCTTAGCATTTTCCTGGTCTGACATTTCTGGTTCATTATTAAATAACCAAGCAGAAATTGTCCTAGTTGAAATCTGAACTGAAATGATCCAAATCTGAAACGAAATGAAATGTGTTAGGTTGCTAGGGCATGGTGTCATGCGAAAAGAAATTAGAGGATGCTACTACTGATTTTCCAAATTTAAAAAAAAATGAAAAGTAACAATTATTGAACTTAGTAGAGAATGAGACCTTTCTCTAACCCTGTTTATCGATGTGTCTGGCTGTAATGACACATTCTTTAACACTACCCTATCTACTTATTATAGTAGTTAGAAATCAATGGGATGCGGAGCTCTCTAGGAAGAGAGTCTGACTCAATACAGAAAACATGCTTATCAAATTTTCAGGGAACATTAACTGGGAGATGTCACAGCCAATGCAATAGAGACAAAAATCAGAATTCAAAAACATCACCTGACATGAGTCCAAACTAGCAAGTCAGTTTGCCATGGAACAGTCAAACTGCAGGATCATAGATTCAGAGCTAGTTCACCCTGTTTGAGAGCAGAAATGATCTTCTTTTTCTATTACTATGTCCAGCACTTAACACAGTGTTTTGTATTTAGTAGGTGCTTAATCAATGCTTAGTTCACTCATGAGAATGGACTTGAACCATGAGGTTAAGTAACTTCCCTGAGGTCATACAGGTAATAAATGAAGGAGGCTAGATTTGTAATGGGTCCTTTGACTCCAAATCTATCAAATTTTCTAACCTTCAGTCTGGTTTCTTGTTCAGTCTGAAGTTGTGGGGAACCATGGGGAAAAGATGTCCAGTTATTAAACTGACTAAATTTTGTATGAGTCAATAGGGCAGCTAAAATAATTTATACAAACTTAGGGTAAGTTAATTAAAGTGTCCAAATCAAGGGAAGTGAGAGTTATGTTGTATTCTGCTATTACCAGAGCACATTTAAAATATTGTTCTGGGAACATTTCTAGGAGGGCCATTGAAAAATCAGATGCATCCAGAGGATAATGGATATGTAAACCATGTATCAGGAAGGGGTAAGAACATTTCCTCTGTGACCTTGGGGGAAATTGCATTGCTGCCCATTGACCCTGTTATACATTTCTTCCTGATGTTAACCTTTGACTTTGAACCCGTATCCAGAATTTGAGCTCTTATCAGTCGTTGTTTGCTGACCTGTGAACCTTCTCCCTATTCCCCTAAGCCACAGACCTCTCCCTTTCTTAAAGGCATTGGTTGATCTCTAATGATTTCTTTATCCTTGTAGAACTAGGTGTCTTAATTTCATCCCTCTAGTATTATAAATAGGCTCTCAGCCTTTCCATCATATTCCCTCCATGTCACCCCTAGCCCTCATATACAGAGTCTGATCCTCTAGCCCCCAGGATTAGTAGGCAGCCAAGCTAGCCTCCACCCTCCAGTAGGCCTTGGGAACCATGAACCAGGATGCTCTTGTGCAAAAAGCTATTATAGAAAAGAGACAAACATAATCATTCTGTAGAGTTGTCAGGAAAGCTATCAATAAGGGGCTTTGTCAGTGACAGAGATATAGGAATGTCTTGCATAATCTGACCAGGGCCAGAACAGTAAGGGAAACAAATGTATGTGATGTCACGAGACTGAGAAAGATGAGAGAAAAAAAGAGAACCAGGAACACACATCCCTGCCAGGAAGAAAGCAAAAGGCCAAGCTGTGATGGAATTGTCATGTCTGTTCCCATTCAGAGAAGATGATAAGCCTTAGTCTTTGACCTCTGGTCATGCTAGCGTGGGTGGACTTGTACTAAAGTAGAGTCCTCTAGATTCTATTTTGAAGCCCAGGGGAACAAAATGGTGCATCATTATTCCCTAGGGGAGGAAGACCTCACACAGGAAAATGAAGACTGGAAAGACTTCTTTAGATAATAAAACCCTGGTGGTGTGAGGTGAGTGTTATAGATTGAGGGAAAAAACCCACACAAATGAGCTCACATCTCTAGAAGTTGCTAAGTGGTGCAATGATGGACTTGGAGTCAGAATTAAAATCTAGCCTCAGATACTTAATAACTGTGTGGCCCTGGACAAGTCCCTTTACCCCTGCCTACCTCGGTTTCTTCATCTGCAAATGAGGATAGTAATAGCATTTGCCTCCTCTGTTTGTTGTGAGGATGTTTGTAAATGCTTTGCAAATTTTAAAGCACAAGTTATTGTTGCTATTATTGCTATAGCCTTAACTTACCAGAAGCTCATTCTTGCTCTCTGCCCCTATCAGAACCCACTTCCCAGCAGAAAGTGTCCTTTGGGGAATATCTACTTTACCCTAGTTACATTGAACAGACTTGTATTACTCTAAGCCAAGGCCCGTCTAAATTATCCCATAGCTATATTGTGTGTACTGTATGGTTATATTCACTATACTGTCCATATTCTGGAGATGGGGAGAGGTGATTGGTGACCTGGCCCCCAGGCACCTTTCCAGCTGACAGCTTCAAAAGAGATGATGTCAAATGTCAAAAACCACTGTGTCTATGAGATTTCCCATAATCACAATGAGGAATTTTGTCCTGAATTTATATTCTCTACTGCCTAATATTTTTTCCCATTGATTAGAATCATAAGGACATAGCTTTAGAGCTATAAGAGACCTACCACATCTTGCCATAGTTTATATTAGCAGGAAGTTGGAGATAGATAAAATTCATCTTCTTGCCTAAAGCATGACCATGTATGCCAGCCCATCTTGGAATGATCATTGCCATGGGCTCTTCCCCTGAGGGAAGACAGGATTCCTAAAATATAACAGAATGCCTGTAAAGTTGTTCTGAGGTGCAAAGAATAATGATATTGTCAATAAACTGATAGTGAAATGTTCTTCGGTAGCATCCAGGGTGGTGAGAAAATTTGAATTTCCAGCAGTTGAAGGAACAAAGCATGTCTACCTTGAAGAAATAGTCATGTCAGTCTTCAGTGTTCTGAAGGTTATGTGGAAAAGGGATGGAAGTTTTTTTTTTTCCAAGCAGATCGTGGAACAGGGGAAGAAAAAGTGGATTTCTAGTAAGAGGATGTGGGTTTGAATCCTGGGTCTCAGTTTTATCAGGGAGGCAGTATGGTACAAGGAATACTTGGAATCAGAAGACTCAAATCCACAGTCTATCTTCCACTCATTATCTTCGGTGAATCTGAGTAAGTAACAACTTCCAATGAGGGAATTGGACTAACTGACCTCAAAGCTCCTGTCTGATTCTTCATCTGTACTTCTGTGAACTATGTTCCTAATGTAGTGCTAAGGATGCAAAGTGAATCCCTAGGGGCATAGGTGATTGGATACAAAGACCAAAAATGACACAACCCTTACCTTCAATAAGCAACTAGGAGGCATGGTGGGGTAGAGCGCTGTGCCTGGCATTAGGAAGATGAGTTCAAATCTAGCCTCAGATGCTAGCTGTGTTAGCCTGGATAATTCTGCCTCAGTTTTCTCTACTTTTAAAAATGGGAATAATAAAGGCATTTATATCCTCTCCCCCTACCTGGGTTGTTGTGAGGAGCAAATGAGATATTTGTAATGCATTTAACTCATGGTAGATGCTGTATAAAAGTTAATTAATTCTCTTCCACTGGGAAGAAATAACCAATATGTAGGGTAAGGATAGGGACTGGACCTGTCTTGATATAGACAACCCCCTGTGAGGGCAATCCTTTTGCCAATGCTGATCGACACCTTTCCTATAATTTATGGTCTCAAGAGAATTTCCTAACTGGAGTACTGAGTGGTTAAGTGACCCACCCAGGGTTACATGGAAAATATTTGTCAGACTCAAGACTTGCACTTAAAACTTCCTGGATCCTTGGTCTCCTCTACTATATGAGCAGCTTTTCCAATGTGATCAGGGAACCCAAGACCCTCTCAGAGTCTCTGTGAGGTCAAAACTATTTTCATAATAATGCTGGGTCATATTAACATCTAATATATTAAATATTAATAGTTATAATTCACATAAGCAAAATCTTTTGTGGTCTTCAATGATTTTTACAAGTGTAAAGGGATTGTGAGAGCAAAAAGTTTGAGAACAGTTGTACTATTATGTGCTGCCTAAAATAGATTTGGGTTATATTTACATATAATATTTTTGTATGTTTTTTGTCATATTATATTTTTATATTATTCATACTTTAATGATCTTAAAATTATTATATAATATATTATATCGCATATTATAGCATATATAATTATATGCATAGCTTAACATATTTATTAATATATTACAAAATATACATATATATATTTTTTGTTGTTGCTGTTCATTCATTTCAGTCATGTCCAACTTTTCGTGACCTCATTTGATTTTTTGAGAACAAAGATTTTGGAGTGATTTGCCATTTCCTTCTCTGGCTCATTTTACAGATGAGGAAACTGAGGGAAACAGGGTGAAGTGATATGCCCAGGGGCACACAACTAGTAGGAGACCAGATTTGAACCCAGGAATATGAGTCTTCCTGACTCCAGGATCAGCCATCTATCTACTGAATCACTTAACTGTCCATATTTTATTTAAAAATATTTATTAATATATTATCAAAATATGTATTTATTTTAAAATATTACATTATTAAAATATATTTTAAAAAATAATGTTACTAAACATATTAAACACATCATTAAATATAAAATATATTTTCTATTATCTATCTATTGAAATATTGTCTATATTGTATCTTATTATATATCATATATAACATTTATTATATATTAAAATTTATGTGTACGTATATATGACACATGTACATGTGCATGTATAATTAATTAAATACACAATATATACTAAGTAATTTGCAGCAGGAGGCATTTACTATCTGTGTTCTAAAATATTCTAGGTATTGCATAGACCTAAAAGATAGCAAATGACTTTTTAATGCTTCATTCCAGATGTTTCTCATTCAAGAGGGGTAGATGTGTCTACTTTTGAACATGGTGCAGTCAGGCCCACCAATGTATAATGATTTAATCTCAAGGAAGTTGTCTCGGAACTCAGTAATGGGTAGAGGATGACAGGTCTTGCCCTGGGCCTAACACACATGTCTATTTGTAGTTCTTTTTTAACCAGTATCATGACTAAAATGGGTTTTGTCCAGAGTTTACATATTTCTGCTGGATAGCTCAAAAGTTCAGTCAAAGCATCATAATTATTATCAAGGAGATGCAAAATGTGTCTCTTTGCATTTGGACAGACAACGTGAGAAGTTTGAATGTAACTTCAGAGCAAGTAAAGTATTTTCCTTCCTACTTTATAGGCTCTCTTCATACTATGGTAAATTGACGTGTATGACCAAAGACCTCCTCTAGGACTGATTGATGCATGTTGCATCGTCATTTCCCTTGCATTCATTTAACAGAGCTCTCATAATTGTTTGTCTGGTGAGGCTGCCAGGTCGTTGAGTTTCTGATTGGAGAGCTATTGTGGATTATGTCATCTAGGAGAATAATTTGTTAGATATAAGAGCAGAAACTGTAACTAAGTAGAAGAGCAAAATAGGCAGCTAAGGTGGCATGGTGGGATAAATGTCGGTCCTGGCATCAGGAAACTTCATCTTCCTGAGTTCAAATCCGACCTCAGACACTTACTGATATGACTATGGGCAAGTCACTTAACCCATTTTGCTTCTATTTCCTCACCTATAAAATGAGTTGGAGAAGGAAATGGCAAACTGCTCTGGTATCTTTGCCAAGAAAACCACAAATGGAGTCACAAAGAGTTGGACACAACTGAAAAATGAAGATCAAGAAATCCCAGTGAAAATTGCTATTAACTATGCGAGTCTAAAGTTAAACTCTGGTAGTTACTTAGTGTTTTAGGGGGAGGGTGATCTGCTTTTATATTTCTGTGCCAAAGTGATTAGGAAGGAGCATTTGTGACTAGTTATAGTGGATTTTGGTAGTGAATTTACTAGAGGGAGAGGCTGCGGCGGCAGCAGCACAGAAGGCAATTTTATCATATCTGTAGTCAAATCAGGAAGGGGGTCTTGAAGGTAAGGGGATACCGCCTGAAAGAGGTGTCTTCAGTGTGGTGTCCAGTACATCTTCAGAGGAGTAGAAAGGTGGGAGGGGCGTGAAAGGTGTACAAGATCAGGTGTACATGACCAGGGAGAAAGTGTAATTTCCCCCTCTCCTCCTCTGGGGGATGCCCCATTTTCTACTTGCTAGTTATGTCTCATAATTCAGAGCTTAATCCATAATTCAGAGAGCACTTTGGAGTTACTAGGGTACTATTCCAAAGTACATCTAAAAGCTTGGGGTGGGTAGAATCCATCCATATACCTCCACCTACTTTGTCTGGTGCTTGCCTACTTGGTATATTTTCTTTATGGAAAGTGAGTTGGTAAAAAGAAGTCATTATGGTCTCAAAGCATGGAAGTGGGGACAATTTGAGAAAGAAGGGAGAAAAGGAAGTAGGAGGTAATGGCGCAGGAGTAGCATGTCTTTTTAATAAGTTGGTCTTTTTCTTCCTCAGTCCACATTTTTGGTGCTCTGGATGTTACAGCCCCCTTTGAGAGTAAAAGGTACCGCTTATATTAAGGTATATTTTTAACTAAAAAAAAAAAATTGGTGTCTTTAGTTTCCCAGTCTCTCAGCTGCTTTAAAGATAAGTAGAAAAGTCAGAAGAGAGGGATGAGGTAGTTATAGGAAAGAGAGACCATGCTTTGGAACTACTGTTACTGATCTTTGTCTTAGAGGTGACATGATGTAAGGTAGGAAAGATTATGTTTGAAAGGGCAGAAAACAGTAAGGCAGAAGTAGTGAGATTGTATGAGCTGATATTTATTGATCAAAAGAGCCAAGAGCTCAGGGGGACTTTAATTCTTTTTAAGGAAGAATGTATGTGAGAGAGAGAGAGAGAGAGAGAGGAGAGGAGAGAGGAGAGAGAGAGAGAGAGAGAGGAGACGAGAGGGAGAGGACAAGGGAGAGAGAGGGAGAGAGAGAGAGAGAGAGAGAGAGAGGAGAGAGAGAGAGAGAGAGAGAGAGAGAGAGAGAGAGAGAGAAAGGAGAGAGAGGGAGAGTGGGAAATAGGGAGAGGCATAGAGAAACAGGGACAGAGAAAGAAGTAAAGAGGATTCTTTATGACTTGTGATTTATGTGGTATGATTTCAGAGAAACTAGAAAAGACCCTGGTTTCACCAGATCACTTAATACAGTCTGCACCAGTGGTCCCTCAGTTTCTACCATTACAGATCCATTCCTTTGGTTTGAGAGGCAGTGTGGTATAGTAGATAACATTTTGATTTTGATTAGGAAGATCTGAGTTTTTGAATCTACCTCAGGCATTTACTAGCTGTGTAACTAGGGGGCCACTCACCTAACTTTCTAACCCTCAGTTTCATTACTTGTATGGCCTGTCGTACTGGAATGTTGTGAAGCACAAATGATATAGATATAGATACAGATACAGATATGGTTACAGATATAGATTACAAGCAGCTAGATCATGCAGTGGATAGAAAACAGGACTTGGAGTCAAGAAGACTTGAGTTTAAAAGCCTATCTTAGACCCCAACTAGTTGTGTGACCCTGAGCAAGATACTTAATGTCCCTGTTTCTCAGTTTCCTCGTGTGTAAAACAGGAATAATGATAGAACCTACCTTTCAAGTTTCTTGTGAGGATCAAATGAGTTAACAGATATAAAGTGATTTTCAAACATTAAAGTACTATATAAGTTACTAGCTACCATTATTATCATTATATACACATATGCTCATATATGCACATATACATACATATATGTATGTAGAATATCCTATATAAAAATCAATGATATTCTTATGCTTTTTATCCCAGTTGAAATACAAACGGGAGTGACATTAAACTTTAGGCCTTATCAATTATTTATACCTTTGTACAAGTTAATTTACAAGTGCCATTCCTGAATTTTGATAGACTAGGGTAGAGAGAGCAACAAGAAAAAGCCAGGGATAGTGGTCTTAAGGGAGGAAAAAAGGGAAAAGAAATATCTGAAGATCAACGTAACTTTCTTGGTAATTTTTTGAGAGGTCAGGTCTTCTATACTGTAGCTATAAGGAGCACATACTGTATTTATGTGAATGTGTGTGAAGATGAGCTTGAGTGCAGGAATCATTCTCTTTATTTATGTAGCATTGAGGAAATGGTTGTGTTTTGATATATCTTTTATTGATTTTTTTTGTGCTTCATCTACTCATAGAGTTCCTGTTTTATTTAGAAAATGTTTCTGTGTTAGTTATATATTGTTCCTTGTTTTAGTGCTGGATGCTGTTGGACTGCATACAAAGAGAGGTATCATTTGTTTTGCCTGACTGCAGAGGAGGCAGAGAGAATGCAGGGCCACAGATAATGTTGCTGAGCTGGGTTTTCATATAGTACCTTTCTTTGGAACGATTCTTTACATAGGTTATAGCATTTTTCTTCTTACTTTTTATGAAATGATCAAGGAATGCTAGTAGCAGAAGAATGCATATTAAAAGGCACAACTTTTGTCCTTAAGGAATGTACATGTTAAAGAGGCAAGACAGATCAACGTGCTTTAAAAAAAAAAGAAGATATTCTTGAAATAGGAATGATTGTCCTCTTTACTTGGGCCAAGCAGTTGAACTATTGGTTCCAGCATAATAAAAGGTTCAATGAGATTTACTAGCCAATAAGCAATCTTTCAGAATCCCAATCCCAACTGAAAAATGCTTTTGTGTTTGAGGCTCTCAGTGCCTAGACTATCTCTATATGATAAAGTGACAATATCAAGGCAAAACAAGGCAACATTTTTTAAACATTTAACTACATGCCAGGTATGGTATTTAGTGCTAGGGATACAAATATAAGCAAAAAGAAACACATTTCCTACCCTCAAGGAGCTTATATTCCAATAGGGGAAGACAACAGATTAGAGGGAACTAAACTTGATGGGGGAAGGATCTGATAGGGCTATGGTATGGAAGTCTAAAGAGTCAGAAGCAGAGCTATGAAGGGAATGAAGGATGACTGGTCTGGGTCCTTCCCAAAAATGGAGGCCCAGGATGATGTTACCAGTGGGATAAGGGAACCAGCATGGTAGAGGGATGTTCCAAGGCAAGAAGGCAGCTGAGGCACAGTGGTGATGTCTGCAGAGTTAGAAACTGAGCCAAAAGTGGTATGAAGGGTCAGGAATTTTAAAATTTGGTGAGTTTCATATGTTCCAGTTCTTCAGAAGACTTGTGTTTGCTAGTTACTAGCTTTGTAACCTTGGGCAAATCACTAACCTCTCTGGTCCTCTGTTTCCTCTTTTATAAAATAAAGCAGTTGGATAAGTTGGCTTTCTAAGATCTTTTCTGACACTGTTCCTGTGATTCTGTGATCTCCATCTAAGATGTTTTCTTCCCTGTTGGCTTCAGGGTCACTATGACCTCCTGTATCTTCTCTCTCTTTTTCACATCTCCTCTGTTCCCTAGGGGAAGCTAGATGATGTAGGGTGCCAGAGATGAAGTCAGGAAGATTCAACTTTGTGAGTTCCAATCTGGCCTCAGATACTCACTAGCTGTGTGACCCTGGGCCACAGTGTGACTGTTTGCCTCACTTTCCTCATCTGTAAAATGAGTTGGAGTAGGAAATGGCAAATCACTCCAGTATCTCTTGCCAAGAAAACCTCAGTTGGGGTCACAGTGAGTTGGACATGACTGAAAAATAGTTGTTTCCTTTGCTTCTTAGTTATTCTTTTAAAAAAAAAAACCTCTTTAATCTGGCAGTTTCAAGGCTCTGAATC
Organism: Bettongia penicillata ogilbyi; assembly: GCA_023548195.1. NCBI lineage: Eukaryota > Metazoa > Chordata > Mammalia > Diprotodontia > Potoroidae > Bettongia > Bettongia penicillata. Next base: position 7,439,129 of record JAJHZJ010000055.1, on the reverse strand, counting down.
TCCCCAAGTTCTGTCCTTGGCCCTTTTCTCACTCTGTACTTGCTCTTGGCCGTCACAACCAGTCACAATCACAGCTTTATCTGTCCCCGTTAGACATATCTCCCAAATCTATAGGCTATTGACTTGATCTCTTTTCCAAGCTCCAGAGTCATATTTCTTATATATTTTCACCTGAAATACTTAATAGGCTCAAAGGAGCATAGCTCTAGAAGCAAAAGAGAATTCAGAGACCATCTAATTCAATCCCCTTATTTTGCAAATGAAGAAATGGAAACCTAGGGAGATTAAGTAATTTGCCTAAGGTCAGACAGGTTTTGAACCCAGGTCTACTGACCCTTTTCTTCATACCACACTATCTTTCAATGTGTCTTAAGTCAAACATTATCTTTTCCTGAAATTCCTTCCTCCCCTGCCTCTTGGGCCCAGCATGCACCATGTTGGAAAGTTTGGGTATTTTAGTGGACTCTTCTCCCACTCTTTACCTTTTGTCTTCATATCCAGGCGGTTACCATGACATGTCAATTCTACCTCGATAATTAATAGCTCTCTTTTTGATTCTCGTTGCCACCATCCTTGTCATATAGACACTGAGCTACCTCCCAAGATGTCTTTCTGCATTTTTTTTCTCTTCTCATCACTGCCAGGGTTATCTTTAGACAAAGATTAAGAGGCAAACCTAGTGTGGTGGTAGGGTCTCAAACTTGGAATCAGGAAGGGTTCAATTCCCACTAATCTCTGTGACCTTGGGCAAGTCATTCTATCTCTGTGCCTTAGTTTCTTCACTTCTAAAATGTGGGGATTTGAATTCAGTTCTTCTTGTCTCCAAGATCAGCTCTCTATTTACTAGGTATCTACATTTATACCCCAATATTACACACACACACACACACACACACACACACACACACACACACACACACACACACACTCACACACACACACACACCCCAAGGGTACAGGAGTGCATTTTTCTTCCCCTTTGATTTTCGGTTCTGTGTCCATAACATCCCTAGCTTGGTGCCTGTACATAGTAGGTAATTAAGAAGCACTTATTTATTTGTTGTTAAAAAAGTAATATTTACAAGGGTATGAATCGGACATTAAATGTGTCTGCAGGTAAGTCAAAGTATAAACTTTACATAAGTCTTCTCTGTGTAAGAAACTTTTATAAGAAGCTTTCCTCTCCCAAAGGCAAATCCAGTATTTACTGTATCAGGAGGAATAACAGAGGGTCTCCTCTCTCCCAGTTCCAGGTTCACTGCAATACTACTGCTTCTTTCTCTCCCCTTTTCCCCATCCCCAGCTTCTCCCATATTTACTTTGCCCAGCTTACACAAAAATCCTTAGAAAACAATCATGAACTCTCCACCAAAGCTATATAGACAGAACTCTCAGTCCACTTGTGGTTTGGAAAGTTATTTAAAGGATTATCGGGATGTTCTCAGCTCTTTGACTTCTCAGCACTGGCCAGTAAATTCCTCCTTGAAATACACCGGGGCACACTTGGGCAACTGTTCCTGTTGGTTGCTAATGTTTCAGTGCCCAAGATCATTGAGATCAGAGGTTTAAATGGAGATGTTTTGGAGATTTCATTCAGACGGTTCATTTTCAGAGTTCAACCAACTTTTCTGTCCAAAGTCAAGTAGAGTTTCTCCTTTATAAGGGGGAGTGAGAGGGGGGAGGGATTCATACACTATTCTTTCTACTTCTCTGCCAACTGCTAAATGATTTTTAAAGTTAAAAACACTTTTTTCTTTTTTTGGTGAGGCAGCTGGGGTTAAGTGACTTGCCCAGGGTCACACAGCTAATAAAGTATCAAATGCCTGGTCTGAGGTCACATTTGAATTCAGGTCCTCCTGACTCCAGGGTCAGTGTTCTATCCACTGTACCACTTAGCCGCCTCAAAATATTAGAAAAAAAAAACAACTTAAAATGGCATCAATGACTATTTTTACGTCTGGCTAGGTGATTTATTAGGTAGATTCAAAATCTCTACTCCTGTACTGTGTGTGTGTGCATGCCACACATGTGCATACATGTGCACACATTCTTGGGCATATAATAATTGTGGTAGAGAATATAAATAGAATAGAAGGAGATATAATTAAAGAATAATCTCCTTTGGAGATAATAATAGCTAATATTTGCACAATTTTTGTTGGTTTGTTTTTTGAAGAAATCAGGATTAAGTGACTTGCATAGGGTCACATAGCTTGTAAGTATCAAGTGTCTGTGGCTGGATTTGAACTCAGATAATCTTGACTCCAAGGCTGGTGTTCTATTTACCACCTAAGCTGCCCCTTGTTTAACTATTTAAGGCTTGAAAAGTACATTACATACATAATCTCATTTACCTGCATGACCCTGGACAAGTCCCTTAACCTCTCAGTAACCCTTGGCAATTAAGATACTATTTTAAAATTTTGTTTTCTGCTTTAATTTAACAAGCATTTATTTTCCCCCTTTTCACATCCTCCTCCATTAAAAAATGGAAATAAAAACAAAAAACCTTTGTAACAACTATATATAATCAGGAAAAGAAATCCCCAGTTTATCCAAAAATGTCCAAAAATACCTGCCTCAGTTTGTATCTTTCTCTCAGGAGATGGGTAGCACATTTCAGTAGTTTCTTTGGGAGTACTAGTGGTCACTGCGTTGATCAGAGTTCTTAAATCTTTCCAAGTTGTTTGTCTTTACAATTTTGTTGTTACTGTATAAATTGTTCTCCTGCTTCTTCTCTTGAATTTCACTCTGCATCAGTTTATACAGGTCTTCCAGGTTTCTCAAAACCCATTCTTTTAGTCATTTCTTCCAGTACAATCGTATTCCATTGCTAAATAAACATTAAAAAAAATAGTATTCCATTACATCCATAGAGCAAAATTTATTCCTCTCTAAGACTTTAGGTTGCAGAGTAGATGTGGATATGTGTTGGCAGAAGTTGCTTACCAAGGACTCAGTGGCTTATTTTTTTCTTAGGAGATCCCTACTTTTGAATAATACAATAAAAAAAAAAATTCCTCACCGATGTTATCCTATGGGGACCAGTAAGTGGTATTGTATTGTTTTGAGTTTCTATCACTAAACTGAGCTGTGAAATCCAGCATTTTGCTTATTTATCCTGAGTAGTTAATGGGCAAGAAGAAGAAAAAAAATGCTGGATTTTAAATCATAGCATGTCAGTGTCGGAAGGGCTGAATGGTGAATCCATAGCCCTCTCATTTTACAGAAAATAAATCTGAGAATTTAAGAGGTTAAGTGACTTGTCTTTTAGGCAACCTAGTGTAGTGCCAAGAGTACTAGAACTCAAAAGATGTGGATTCTAATTAGGGGTATGCTGATAAGTGTTTAACAACCAGATTCTCCAGAAGGGGGTGGGGGGAGTATTCATATGCACATTAAAGTTTAGTCCACATTAGAAACACTTTCTTAATTCTAGACAACCACTGGGGAAAAATAAAATACTAAATAAAAACTTGAAATAAAAGAAAAAATTTAAAAATATAAAATCAAAAGAATAAGTGTAGACAACCAACAGCAAAAACACCAATTTTTCCAGTTGTCAATTTCTGAGTATATATTTAACAGAAGACTCTACCAAGCAGGTTAGAACCGGCATTAGCGCACACCTGTCTCTAATCCTTCTTTGCCGTTCATTAGCTGTATAACTTTGGACAAGTCACAGGATCTCCCTGAGCTATCACATTTTCTTCATCTACACTACTTGAAAAATTTGCATTTTCTTTGGTGTTGGCAGTTTTTCTATAAACATAGAGCAACACTACTTTAGGAGACAGGTTTGGTCAAAAAACTCTGTCTCTGTCTCTGTCTCTCTCTGTACATATATATATAAATATATATATATAAATACACACATATATACATACACATTCATATGTAGTATGTTGATGTACATAGATCTATCTATTTGTCTGTCTATCTATATCTGGGAGAGGTCAACTTCTGGGAGTGAACTTATTGCCTAAAATAGAGTAAAAACTCATGCCCACATCCTTGGGTTGATATGAGGCTCCAATGAAATAATATATATGTGAAAGCTCATTGAAAAAAGTAGAGATGGGTCAGCTAGGTGGTACAGTGGATAGAGCACTGGTCTTGTAGTTAGCAGGACCTGAGTTCAAATGTGACTTCAGATAACAGTTGTATGAATTTAGGGAAGTCACTTAACCCCACTTACCTGAAAGAAGGAAAACGGTAGAGAGCACTCACATATTCAAAGTGTTTTTACTGTCTCCTTCATCCAATCTCATGATGAAAAACCAGAAACAGAATCAGAAATAGAATCCCAAGTTGCCTGACTCCCTATCCAATCTCCTTTCTAATTTATAAGCTAGTTGCCTTCAGTTTACTATTTATAATTGGAAGTTGGGCTGTTTTTGATACTGATTATTTCCAAAGTCATACTATTACTTATTTACAAGTCTATAGGAAGCACTCTTTATGATTCTAACTTTGGCAAGAGCCTGAAAACAAGGTGACTAGGATAGGTAAGGACATTATCAGATTTAGGGGCACAATAGTAATATTAGAGAACCAAATTAACAAGCAAGTTAGATGAGCAGCTCTCATTTCCATTTCCTCTCCCCAACCCCCATTCTTTTTGAGCTCATCAGATGAATAAACGCTATGATAACAGATTGTGTTGTCTGAAGGTAGAAAGCAAAATTGGAGCGATTTTTTCTTTGTGAATGGTCTGTTGCCTAGGACTTCTTTTTGGTGAAGTTAATGATAGAAATAATCGTACAATAGGTTTTACAGTCCATTTCTGTAAGCAAGGGAGATGGAATGTTTTTTAATAACTATATAGCTATTTGATGATTTTTTTGACTTCCTACATGAAGTCAGTGTGCATATAGATTGATATAGAATTATTTAAAATGCTGCATATAAATTAAACATTAAAAAAGGGAGATACAGGCAAGCTAAGCTGCTCCATTATAATCTTGGGTTGTGCACAGTTCCTCCCTCAAGGACACACACTCCATCCATTTCATATCGGATGTCCTTCTTTTGAAAAGTGATCACTAAGGTTCAAATAACATATCAGCATAGCAGGGGATTGTATAATTTATAGGACATTTTTTTTTAAGTAAAGGGCAAAAAACTTTTTCATAAATTAAAATTCTCTTTTTCTCTTGTTCTTTCTCTCCCTCTTCTCCCCATTTACAGATTGGCGCACTGAAAGATTACTATCACTTTTACCATAGCAGGACAATTAAGAGGTCTGTTCTCTCAAGCCGAGGAACTCACAGCTTCATTTCAATGGAACCAAAGGTAAGAAGAACCTGCTGGATGGGGACCAGAAGTCAAAACTTGTGCATTTTTCATTGGTAATGTCATACTTAGAGATGATAGCCCCAGTGAAGTCTAACATTTCAGGAGCTGAACTGTATTATGTCTTATCTAGGGTCAGGTGAGGGCTCAAAAATATTTTAATTTTAACTGATATGCCTTTATCAACTAATTAAATTATGGAACCCTTAGTTGTCCACAGAGACTGGTACTTGTGGAAATTTTGTTTTGATTCTGAACCTGAAGCTTTCATTGTGTCTGTATCTTTAAGGGAAAGATGACTGATGCTGCTTTTATAAGTGAAAACAAGGGTAGGGCTCCATGCAGGGTCCTTATGGAAAACCTCAAGTCAACATAAAGGGCCACAGTTTAGAGTCTGACATCATTGAGAACTGAGGAGTTGTTCTGTCTCAGCTATATAAAAATCTGCACTATAATTTAATCGTCAGTGTTTGGTTTAAACCTGATTGCCCTGGAGGATCGCTTGCTGCTTGTGGGGGAGACAGACACTCTGCGAAACTAATGGATGGCAGACACATTGTCATCTATCCTACCAGAGAGGTCTTCTTTGACTCATATACCTGGTCTCCCTTTCCATCCCTGTCCAACATCACTGATAAAGCCTAGTAAGAAACTTCTCTGATTCCTCTCACATCATTTCCAGAATATGTGAAGAGATTAAGGGAATATCTCACAACATTCTGCAAAGGGAGCAGGGCTGGTAGTGGGGAGAGATAAGGATGTGAGGAAGAAAAGCTAACTGTTAGCAGCAAACTTCTAAGAGAAAGGTGTTGCATGTCCTTTGTTCTGGAGGAGGATCATGACATCAGAGAGGTGATGCCAGAACTTTCAAGTGAATTGGATTTAAGTGCGGCAGGGCTGCACAAAGTCACCAGCCTCACTCTGTCCTCTGGAGTCATCTGTATCCAGTGGCAAGAGGAAGTATGGAATATTAGGTCATAGATTTAGAACTTAAAGGGATGCTAAAGCTCATTGCCTAGTGGTAGGATAGGATTGAAAGCTAGAAAGAGCCATCTAGTCTGAGTGTCTTCATTTTACAAATAAGGATATTTGGGTCCAGAGAAATTAAGTGACTTGCTCAGTGTCACACAGTCAGTAATTTACATGGTGCAGTGGATAAAGGGCTGGACCTGGAGTCAGGAATACCTTGAATTCAAATTCAGCCTCAGATATTTACTAGTTTTGAGACCTTGAGCAAATCACTCAATCTTTGTTTGCCTCAGTTTTCTCATCTGTAAAATGGAGGTAGTTAAAGCACCTCCAATGGTTGCTGTAAGAATCAAATAAGACAGTATTTGCAAAGTGCTTAGCATCGGGCCTGACACATAGTAAGGACTAAATAAATGTTACCTGTGATGATAATGATGAATTCGAACTCAGCTCCTCTGACTCCAAATCTTCTACCATCAGGAAGACCTAGCCTCAGATTTCGCCTCAGGCGCTGGCTCTGTGGCCTTGATCAAAGGACCTTATTTCTCTGAACATGAGTTTCCTTATCTGAAATGATGGAGTTAACAATACCTCTCATGCCTGCCTCCCAGATTTGCTGTAAGGCTTAGATGAAATAATGGACATGAAGCATTTTGCAAACTTTCAAATATGACATCATGTCAGTAGTAATTACTGTTATTGTTTGTGAAGTTTGTTTTGAAGATTGATTTCTCAAACATTCACCCTATTTGGGGAAGGGCCCAACTAGAGAGAAGTAATTTAAACTTCCACCCTTATGTGGGTGATAAACATATGAGCAGTGGGTAGCTATACCTACTCGTCATGATTTCTCTATTTCGTTTTTTTAAATATTAATTAATTATTTTTAGTTTTCAGCATTCACTTCCATAAGATTTTGAGTTCCAAATTATTTTCTTCCTCCCTCCCCTCCCTCGCCCATCCCAAGATGGCATGCAATCTGATATAGATTCGTATTAAACATATTTTCACATTAGTCATGTTATAAAGAAGAATTAGAACCAATGGGAGGAACCATAGATTTCTCTATTTCTTTTGGAATATTATTTTATTAGGATGATATGGACTCATTTTAAAACAAGGAGGATAAGACTATTAAACTAAGAGGGCTGTTGTTATTTTGCTTTTCTTTTCAGAGAGGAGAATAATTTAAAAATTTTATTTATTAAAGCAAAAGACAGTCGTTTTAATTAATGTGCAGATTGGGTCTGAAACTTGGAGTCCTGCCTTCTGTTATGTGCCATGACTTGCCTTGTGTAATTTTATCCAAAATATTATGACACAGTATTCATGTTTGCACAATTATATCTCAGTGATATAAAAGACACCTTATTTTCTTCACCCAATTTTCTGGGGGTTAGAGAAGCATCTCCCAAAGCTCCCAGTCAATTGAATTTTCTCACCTTTGTTTCCCACTCAGAACTGAATATTTCTGGAAATGCAATATGCTGGGCCATTTCTGAATTAGCCAAGTGTTTGAAGCAAAGTCACGTTTTTCATCTGTTGGTTAACTTTCCAGGGCCTATTTGATCTTTTGTAATTAAGATGGTTCACATTTCAGACCTCATGTACATGGGCATGGGGATTTTCATAAACCAAACACAAGTTATTTAAGAAGCTAAAAAATGAGATGTGTAATTATATGTTAATTTCAGAATCCAGAATTTACTGGATGTGGGCAGATTTTTATATTTTTTTTATACTCATGGACAGGGGTGGGAAACTTGGGGCCTCAAGGCCCACATATGACTGTCTAGGTCCTCCAGTATGGCCCATTTAACAGAATCCAAAGTTAGAGAGTCACACTGGAGGACCTAGAGGGCCTCAAGGCCCCAGATTCCTCACCCTTGATCCTGGGCTTTCTAGGTTCCACCTTTTAAACCATATTGTTTGGACAGGTTGTTGTTTGTTCTTCATTCTGGAAGAGGACCCTGACATCAGGAAGGTGATGCCAGGACTTACAAGTGAATTGGATTTAAGTGCAACAGGGATGTGCAAAGTCACCAGCCTTACTTTGTCCTCATGTGATGGAAGAGAATCTTTAGCTAGTCAAGAGGGTATTACTAATGAGCAACAGTAGCTAGCGATCTCAGTAATCCTAAGTAATCCCAAATCATAATGAGCTTGCTAGGACTGATGCATTCAATATGGTGACCCCAATTACCTGGACCCTAGATTCTGGCAGTTAACCTGGGGACAGAGTCTTGCAAGGGAAGGGGAAGGGGCCCAGGAGGAATGGAAAAGGTAGTTCCTGTCCCAGGGAGTATTTGCTTAGAGCCTGGGCAGAGCAAGTGGTTCCACTCTCCAGCAACATCAAAGTCTTGAGGGGATTATATTGTCCTCTGGGAATGATCCTTCAGATGAAGACTATTCCTTCAGGGGAAGTTCAGTGTATGGAGAGTTGCTATGTAATGAAAGAATTCCATTGATTTACTGGGCAAGTGTGACTCAGGTTAAGGAATTTTGAGGACTCAGCAGAGGTGGTATTTGAGATACAGGAGCTTAGGACCTCAGGTCAATAATAAACATTGGCTAAACCAGACTCTATAGAGACCAGAAATCAATGCTCCCCAACACACTATTATAGTAGCTGGTTAAGATCCCTAGAAGACTGGGCCAACCAATGTACTTTTGCCATGAAGATGACCAATGCACCTTGTTAGCAGGGGAGAAAAGACTCCCAGAGGATTTCTTTTTTGGTTCAAGCCTCTATCTGAGGCTGGGAGGTCTTGAAAAATGACAGTGATATAGAAATTGGCAGCTTACAACTCCAGTCAGAACGTTGAAGAGATGAATAACTGGAGAGGTTAGTAGGGAAAATGAACCCTTTCAGAAAAGGAATGAGTGCTACATAAGGATACACAAGGCTCAAGTGTTGAGCCAGACCATAAGGCATTTTCATGTTTGTTACCCTTGATTCAGGGGAGGATCAGCATTGGCACAGTAGGCCAAACCAAGAGAGATCTTGCAGGTTCTGACTGCAGAAACAGAGGGGAAACAGTAAGACATAGTTACCTTAATCCCTTCTTGAAGGGAAGAAGGGGAAAACGATCTTTAGAGAGAGATTACTACCACTGTAATCAGGAAAGTAGAGCAACTGATCTGTAGGGTAGGAAGGCATCCACTATTGCCATTGGCCTTAATGAAGACACCAGTTTGTCCCACTGAGTCTACCTTTGCGGGAGAAATTGAACCTCTGGGCCGGTGTTAAGTTGTCCCATAATGCCGTAGTGGCTGAACTGTGTGTTTCAGAAGAAGGGAAAGAAAGAGAATAAGGTGAGTCTCTTTGTGACAGCAGCACAACTCAGGAAAATCTGGTTATTTGGGTGTTTTTCTTGGGTTTAGTTGTGTTTTTGTTTTCCTTGCTTTATTTTGTATCTTTATGAGCAAAGTATTCTGTTCTGTAAACTGTCTGAGGTCACATCAAAGGGATACATATATATACATATATATATATATATACATATATATGTGTGTGTGTATATAAACATGCATATATGTATACACATAAAATATAAATTAATAGATTTTTTGTGTGTATATGTAATATATATGTAGATGTGTAGATGTAGATATAGATGATATGGATATGGATATGGATATGGATATAGTTATAGGTCCCAGGTTAAGAACTGTTGCTCTAAAGCAAGTCAAGTATATGCTACTGTCCACTGGAAGGGAACTGTCATGAAAAAAAAATAATGCATTTAAAAAATTAAAAAATAATGTGAAGTGGAATGACACAGAGGAATTGTGGGATGCCTTGGTAGAAACCTAGGAAGGATCATGGAATTAAAAAAAAAATCCCAAAGTGTTTTTGTTTTCAGACTAAGAGAAGAATAAGTCTACCCTTGCCCTGCAGGAAGCTCACACAATGAACATTTCACTGACTGGGTGGTTACTCACTTCAGTCAATGCCATGGCTCCTGGCCTTTTTTTTTTTAATCCTGCCTGGGTATACTTAATGTTCTCTAAATAAATTCGAAGCAGTAACAGTGCAATAATAACAACCCAAAAAAAAAAACTACCTTGGAGTCCTGGGGTCAGATATACCATGTGAGAGAAATGACCAAGAATAAGAAGAGTTACTCCACGTTAACTCTATGTTTTGATTATGTTTTGAAATGGCATTACAATTCCGTAATAACAGAGGAATTGGAGAGTTTGATGGCCTTGCAGCAGTCTGACACAGCTCAAAATTCTATACTGCAGGCTCTAGGGACTTTATTTTTTCTTTGCATTTTACAGGCTTTAATTTTTTTTTCTTGCCTTCTTTTTGCTCACTAACCCTCCCCCAAAAGAAAACAGACTGAACTGTGACTGGTAAAGTGAATTAATATAAACTCTTCTTCGTAAATCATTACTGAATTCAGGCATTTAGGCAAGAGGCTATCTGTGAATTTCCATGAAGTAGAAACACCTTTATATTTTCTTCAGTGTAAAACTTTGAACCAAAGAACATATAAAAATGAACCTCCTTTATTACTGATGGAAATTGATTGATTGAATGAATGACTATACTTGTCAACAGCAGCAAAACATATAATAATAGAATTTAAGAAATCCATTTGAGGTGAGGGTGGGCAGCAGTCTAATCTAGTCACCAGAGAACATCTGTAAAAGTGTTATGAATTAGTAACCTGAGCTAGGAAAGCATGATCACATGACCAGTCACTGGGTTCTGGTCCTATCAGTCATCTTTGCTATCCAGATTAGAGAGATTTCTATACATTCCTACTTCATATGGAAACTCTTCCAAGGATCCCACTCTGATTCTCCTAGTTAATAAAAATGTTCCCCTCTGCTATCCTTGGATTGTAGAAAAAAAAGTCTTTATACTGGCCTTATGTACCTATTATGAATACTGTATTGTATTATTACAATTTATATTTGCCATATTTATCTCATTAAACTGTAAGTACGGCTGGGACTCAGTTAGCATAAATGAAAAATCTCATGTAATGGTCACATTATTGAAATTCACACTGTCTCTTTCAACTGGGCTAGAACCAAAGACCATGCTTTACGTGATTGTAACTTCAAATAGTGAAAATTCAAATACATGTGACCGCTTCCCAGGATTTCATTCTTCACACTAATTGGAACCTACCTTATAGTTCTTACTTGTACTTCCTTTAGTACCCAACATTCTGTATTGTACATAGTAAGTGCTTAATAAATGTTCATTTCAGTGGTTGAAGGAAATAGGAAATTAGTCTATGGAGATCATCTGGGATCATCTGGAAAATGACTGAGTTCCAATCCTATTCATTTGTCATATGAGGAACAGAGGCCCAGAAAGGTCAGATTTCAAAGGTCATGCTGGTGGCATCCCAACTTCCTTATTGTACCTATAAGAAAACTTTGGCCCAAAGGTGTTAAATGTTCTACCTAGCGGAAGTTTGTGGCAGTGGTGGGGATAGACCTTAGGTCCTCTGACTCCAGGAACCAGTGATCTCTCCACTGCATTGAATTTGAATATCTGGGATTCAAATCCTAATTCTGCCACATACTACTTTTGTAACCTTGGGCAAGTCATTTAATGTCTGTGGCCTGTAAAATGAGGGAGTTGGGCCAGATGACCTCTAAAGGCCCTTTTAAATCTAAATCTATGATTTTGCATTGTAGTCCAAGATAGAATGTGAGAATACAAGAGAAGCACAAAGTTTGGAGTAGGGAATGAGTACTTCTAATCAAGGAGAACAGAGAAAATGCTGCTCAAGCCAGGCCTTGAAAGACGAATAGGAAAAAATCTTTTAAGTTAAGAAATGGCAAAATCTGGCGCTTGATTTTTGTCATCACAGGGGCCAGGTTGTGGAGAGAAACACAAGAATATTCAAATATGGAAGCTGAGTACATCTTAGGGAGGCAGCATGGTGTAGGGAGAAGAGCCCATGACTCAGGATTCCAATTCCTGATGTTTACTCTTATTTGACATTGGGCAAGTCGCTTAAATTCCTGATTCAGTTTCCCCAACTATAAGTGGAGGGATTGGACTAGATAATCACCCAGGACCCTTCCTGCTCAAGGACTTCCCTTTCCTGCTTTTCCTGATTCAGATCCCAACATCAGGTTTTGGACTAATCCTGGAGTATTCCCCATCAGGTTCCCTTTCATCCACATATCTTCAAACAGTGAGAACGCCTTTGGAAAGATAGTCAGCCCTTGCTTTAAGTCTTTATCACGTAATACTGTAGCAGAGATAAATTTAGACTGGTGGGGAGAGAGGGCTTAAAAAAAGAGAGAGATGAAGGCATTAAATACACCTCACCTACTTCACCTCATTACCAAAGCCTATCCCTGACTTCCTTTTAGACCTTCTTGACCTGACCTAGTTGTGTGGTCAGAGTACCATCTCTCTACATGCTGTAGTTTTTAAATTGAAATGGAGATGCTTCATGGGAGTAAATGATAGACTCATCCTACAGGTTAGAAGAGGGTGTTGTTGTCAGAAATTAAAGAGCAAAGGGGCACATGTCCTCTCTCTTCAGCAACAGAGAAACCTTATAGAGTCCCAGGGAAAAGTTCCTCCCTCTTGTCTGCATCAAAAAAAAAAAAAAAAAAAAAAGCAATTCTTATGCTCAAGCCAAGAATCACAGGCTTTAAAATCTACTTTTAAAAGACACAGTCAGTTGGGAGGGGGCAGGGAGAGACCTCAGAATATGGGCCATAAGGACTCATGAGCAGAGACCTTGCAAACATCATGAGGCTGCTTCTGGGGAAGAGAGCAGAGCTAGGAGGAGGCCACCTGATATATAGCCTCAGGGGACAGAAGGAAAGAGGGTTAGCTTCCAATTTTAACTAACTAGGAACTAAAGTTGGTTATTTTTATTTGCTGAAGAAGTACAAATGCTTTTCAAGACTTTTTAAGTTTAAACACTTTGGGGCTGAGGTCTGATGTCCTACCCTAGTTACAGCTCTGGTTTTACCCCAGGTAGAAAAAAAAAATCTGCATACCCAAGGAATGAAAGAAAACTGGGTAAAACTGAAGCAAAAATGCCAGAGGAGAGGAGAAAAGGGATCATACTGATTCTTGTATTCATAGTAATTGATTCAGCAGCATCCTAAATAAGAAAATAAGATAGGGAAGAGAAGAGCACATGGATGATTTGTAAATGAGCTCTTAAGATTTTCCTCCATTTCTCCAAGTCCCTTCTTGCCTCTTCCAGCCTCAGCTTGCCTCCAAGTACAGAAATTGCTAACCACTACTTCATGACTAGTTAACCCTCTTCTTTCTCTCTGGTTCTCCCATATCCTTCCCCTCTCTTTGTTTGCCCTCCAGTGACACTCGTGTGCATTGCTCAGCACAACTGATAATAGTTCAAATTAAGGAGGCTGTTGACCCATAACTTAGTAATCAGACCTGAGTTTAATCATGAGACAGAAACAATACCTGATTCTCCTTAAGTCATAAATGATAGATGAGGGCCAAGAAACAGAATTTGGGTTATGTGCTGATTAAAATGCATAAAGAATGATACTGAGTCTAATAACTAGTTATTATCAATGACCATGGAGTCTCCAAAAGTTGCTTAAACAGTCAATTATCATATTTAATAGAAGGCCTTTTCCAGGAGTTATAGTCTTTAAAAAGAACACAAAGACTTCTGGCCATATAAAGAATTGAGTCCAGGATTCAGACAATTAAAATGGTTCTGAGGGTGGAGGAGGGAGTTGGACAGGCATTGATTATATTTTGATTAATAGGCAGATGTCAATTTTATTTTAATAATTTAAACCTCTCACCTTCATGTTGTAATTAAGATCTAGGTATGTTCTGATTCTGTTGTTTTCTGCTCTTTTGTATATCTAACTATGCAACTTACAAAAATGTTCACATACCCTGTCCATACATACTTGCTACCTAGCATTGGACAGGGTGGATAGGAAACAAGAATTCAGGGTGGGGTAAGGGGTGAGGAGGACAAAGTGGTTATTGTAGTTTTTCCCCCATCTTCTTGATATTGCATCAACAAATACTTAAAACTACAGGGGTACTAGGATAGGACTTTAATCTCTGGTGGACCTCTTAACTTTATATGTTTGAAGGACAGGAAAGGAAGACATTGAAAATGAAAATACTTTTACTGAAGACATTGGCTAGCATTGAAATCAGCTTGGGCACCACTTTTTGGGGGGATGTATAGGAAGGGAGATGGCATAGGGATGGCTATGAGATTTCATTGTTGTAGGGAGTTTTCTATGAAGAAACACCTTCATAAATGCAAATTGCTCTGAAATTTATAGTCTTAAAGTTTCCTGGGAGAATTTAGAAGTCAACTGACAGGCACAGGTCCCACAACTAATTTATTTCAGATTTGAGACTTGAACTCAGGTCTTTCTGACTCCTAAGCACGTTCTCACATTATGTCATACAGCTTCTCATACAATTTTAAATAGCACCCCTACGGAGTTTGGCAAGGCAAAATATATGTCTGCCCAACATAGGCTCATGAGAATCCTTCCCTAATGGAGATATGTAAAGCAGTCTTTACTTGTACTTATACATGAAGGAAGAGAGTGGTTTTCTCTAGAAGCCATCATGGGATATTGGGAGGGAAGTCTGAAAAAGGATAGAGCTCCCTAAGAAGTCTGACAATTTCTCCATTGATAAATGGTTAAAGGATATGAAAAGACAGTTTTCAGAGGAAGAAATTCAAGATATTGATAGTGATATGAAAAAAAATGCACTGAATCACTCATAATTATTTAAATGCAAATCAAAACAACTCTGATGTTTCACCTCCTACTCATCCAATTGGCAAAGATAATTTTTTTTTTTTTTAAAAGAAAGCAACAAATGGAGTTTTGGGAAAACAGGTATGTCAGTGTACCATCGGTAGAATTGTGAACTAGTTCAGCCATCCTGAAAAGCAACTTGGAACTATACCCCCAAATTTATTAAGCTATGCATACATTTTGACCCAGAGGTGCCACTCCCAGTTCTATATCCCAAAGAGATAAAAGAAAGAGGAAAAGGACCCCTAGGCACAAAAATATCTATAATGTCTCTTTTTGTAGTGGCAAAAGATTGGAAGCTGGTGGGATTCCCAACAATCAAGGAATGACCGAACAAGTTATGGTATATGAATGTGATGGAATGCTATTGTGCTCCAAGAAATGATAAAGGGGATAGTTTCAGAGAAACCTGGGAAGATATGTATGAACTGATGCAGAGTCGAGTGACAATAATCAGGAGAATAACTTATAAAACAATTTTATAAGGACCAACAACTTTGAAATTCTTATCAGCACAATGACGGATCATAATTACAGAAGGCTCATCATAAAAAGCACTACCCACATTTTGTGAGAGAGGTGATAGAGTCAGAGTGTACTCTGAGATACATTTTTTTTAATGAATACAAAAGCTTGTTTTGATTAATAAAGGTTTTATTCTTCTTTGTTTCTGAATTTGGGTGAGGGGAGGGACAGACTGAAGATCAGAAAATAAAATAAAATTTAATTAAAATAAAATAGAGATGGGTGCAGCAAAGTGACTGGAGCACCAGCTCTCAAGTCAGGAGGTCCTGAGTTCAAATGTGGCCTCAGACACTTGACACTTGGGTGACCCTGACCAAGTCACTTAACTCCTAATGCCTTGCAAAAAAAAAAAAAATAGAGTTGTGGCTACCCTGTTAGAAAGGAAAACTGAAACCCAGAGATATGAAATAGTTTGTTCCATAAGTCAAAGCTAAAAGTAAAGGGTGGTAGCCTGGAATTTTAATTTTCAGCAAATGATCTTTCCCAAAAGATAATAAAATAATTATTATCTAATGGAGTACCTTAAGATGTTAAAACCCTGCCTTCTGCAACAAACTTTTTCTGATTCTTCTTAATGCTGGTGCCTTCCCTCATTGGAAATTTCTATCATATTTGTACATAGTCCTCTGCATTCTGTTTTCTTTTAAATGTGGTTTCCCTGAGAGAAGAGACTTGTTTTGGGGGTTGTTTTTTTGCCTTTCTTTGTATCCTTAGAACTTAGCACAACACCCTGTACATAGTGGGTATGTAACAAGTGCTAGTTGATTTGGCAAAGTAGGAAGGGATAGTAGAGAGTTAAGTTCCCTCATTTTGCCATTGAAGAAGATGAGTCCTTGAGAGACTTGTCTAGGGTGAGACAGTTAACAACACCACTGAGATTAAGCTCGCAGTTCCTGAGGGCCAGTTCAGTGGGCTCCCTTGATAATATCTTGCTTCTGTGTCTCTAGTTTTCCTGACTTTTATCTCTCAATTTGTCTGTTAATCAAAGAAACTCAATGTGAAGATCTGAAGGGGAGAATAGTAGTAGTTAAAAAAAAATGAGTCACCTGTAAACTAGTACTGCATAGTTTAGCAACTTGATAATCTGTTTCCTTGGTCTTCAAATCTTTCTTCACAGAACTTATTTTGGGGAATGTGATCCAGTATGTCCTAACCAGTGTCTATAGTTACTATTAACTGATAGGAACAGGGTCAGTAGTGAGGCGTCTTGAAGCAATTCAGATTGGATTACTCTAAAGGGCCAAAGATTTGGAATAAACTCCAGAGAAGGTAACACCATGAATCATCAATAGAACATACCTAGCCTGACCCAAATTTGACTATGAAGTGTGTCAGAAAGTTGGTATTAATCCCTAGTCCATCAATTTCAGTAATTTGGAGGCATGTGACCTTGCGCAAGTCCCTTCCTCTAAGTCTAATTGACTGGACAGACATTCTAAAGGAGTCTCAGTTCAGAGAATCAAATATATATATATATATATATGTATACACACACATATTTTTTTTTCAGACTTGATTTTCCCTTATAATCAAAGGATCAGGGGACCTCCCTATTCAAATCTGCCATATTTTCAAGTCTGTGGTTGGGAAAGCCCCCCAGAGAAGCTGGCATACCACCACACTTGCTGTGTAATTTAGAAGTTTGGAGCTCAAAATACCACACTGTTTGACTTACAAAAAAAAAAAGAGAGAGTTGTCATAAGGGAAAAAATTATATAACCCACATCTTTTTAGGAGGCCATAGTATGGTGTTTTGTTTTTTAGTCTACTATTGTAGATACAATCACTCCGGTTTTACTTGTAAAGTACCCAGTACATATGGCCAAAGAAACAGGAGAAATTAAGTGTAGCTCATTGTTAGAATGAAAGGGCATGAAAGGCATTGTTCAGTTGCTTATCTCCTGTGAAATCTCTGCTCCATAAAACATTATGTAGTCTGGGTTTTGGTTTTAGCTTTGTTGCCTTGAGAGTCATTTCACCATTTAGGTTTCATGGTTCAAATTTCAGTCTCAGAGCTGTTTTTTTTTTCCAAGTGAGTAGGGCCATTTTTCATGTCAAAAACAGGAAAATATTTGAATTTCCACATTGCTGTTCAGAGGCTAGATTCAGTTCAGTTCAGTAAACTCATGAAGTATGCTAAGTGCTGGTGGTCCAAAGCGACGGTGGGAGGGGAATTCCAACAGAGTTCTGTCATAAAGGAGTTTACATTTTATTAGGATTATATACCATGTACACAGATAAGTAAATAGAAAAGATATACAAAGTAATTTATTTTTTAAAAAAAAGAAATTTAAAAGCAAAATTGCATGTTTGGAAGTCACCATTCTGTTTGGAAGCCACTATTCTGTTTGAAACATTAGATGTGGGTATGGGTGATGCTTGGATGGGGAGGAAAGGGGAGAGAATAGGCTAGGAAAGAAGGACCAGAAAGGGAACAGACAGTAGCAACTACCCATAAATATTTCATCTTGTTGCTATGTAGCAGTGGTTCTTCCAGTTCAAATTGCTTAAGAGTAATTCAGGTTGATACAGGGTCTAGTTAGCTGAGAAGCTGGTGAAGGGATAGATTTCACCACGGGCTTGTGGTTTTGTTTTGGCAAGGATTCTGGTGCAAAATTTGAGAAGCCACAGCCCTGGACACCTGCCATTTGGAAAGGAGAACCTGCTTGTCTCTTCTTGCGGGGTGCATTTTGTTCAAACAAAGGCAGTGTTTGGGGACTTTGTTAGTTTGCCCAGGGCGTGTGCATGAGCTTGTAAGAAGTAGAAGGAAAAGATAAAGAGTCTTACCTTTTGATAATCTGAAAGGCATCATAGGCAGAGCTGTAAGGAGGCTTAGAGACCATCTAGTTCACTCCCTTCCCCGTAATTTTACAGATGAGGAAACTGAGGCCCTTCCTACCTGTCCAGTCTTTTCCTGTCATTCACTCTGTGATCTAGTGACAGACTATGACCTCCTTTCTGTTCATCCCAGTGTGTCCTCTCTCAGCTCCTACAATCTCACTGACTGTTCCCCTGTGCCTAGAACTTTTTCCCTTCTCATTTCCATAGCCTTCCTTCCTTAGCCTCCCTTCAAGTCCTAGCTAAAATCTTACCTTCTGCAAGAAACTTTTCTGGTTGCCTCTAATGCTAGTGCCTTCCCTTTGTTAATTATTTTCAGGTTATCCTCTCTATCTCTTGTTTGTACATAATTATTTGCATTTTGATTCTTAGATCCTTGAGATCAGGAATTTTTTTTTTATTTTGGCTTTTCTTTCTATCTCCAGGGTTTACAATGGTGCTTGACCATTGAGTAGACACTCAATAAAGGCTTATTGACTTTATGTGACACAAATAATAAAGTAGCAGAATTTTAATCCAGTTCCTCCTTCCATTATACAGTATTCCCTCTATCCTTAGTAGAAGAAAAAGAAGAGTCTGCCATTTTCCTATTGTTTATGGGGAGGAGAGAAGGCAAAGATCAGATTCAATTTTCATACTGAACTAAAGTCTATTTTTTTTTCTTTTGTCCTTTAATATTTCCATCAAAAATGCTTTGGACTTTGAGTTTAGAACCTTAGGAGGAGGAAAGTAGGAATGTAGGGAAGTTTATTTTCACCCTTGGCAGCTGAGGGTATTATACTGATAAACTGCATTAGAGAAGAAAAAGATTGTGTTGGCTAACTTAGCAGGCTAGTTATTGATAGTTTGTCAGCAAGGCCAGCCATCATATTGACCCCTGGAAGACAAAGAAGTTTTCAGATTCATCTAACATTTAAACTAAAAGAAACTGCCCCGTTCATTTTCCACCCAAGCGACTTACAGAATTACTCGAAATATGAATCATTCATCTTCCCAGTCCCATTCTTGTCTAAGTTAGGTTTGCTAGTCAACTCACGCTAAATGTAAGTCTTATTAAGACCTGCTTCTTATTTAAAAAAAAAAATCCACTTTTCAATTTATTTATTGTAGTTTTCAACATTCACTTCCACAAGATTTTGGGTTCCAGATTTTCTCCCCATCTCTCATCTCCCCACACCCCATGATTGAGTGCATTTTGATTACTCCTTCCCTCAATCTTGCCCTCCCTTCTATCACCCCACCCCCTCTTCTCGTATCCTTTTCCCATTCTATTTTCTTGTAGGGTAAGCTAGATTTCTATACCCTGTGTATCTTATTTCCTAGTTGCATGTAAAAACAATTAACATTCATTTTTTAAAACTTTGAGTTCCAAATTCTCTCCCTTCCTCCCTCCCCACCCCCTGTAATAACCTGCTTTTAAAAAAAGTTCTTAACTACCTGTGTTGTCTGTTAACTTACTAGTGCCTTATTGGTGACTGAATCACATGGGGGAGAGGAGATATTATCCTCAACATACCTGCCTCTCCCACTCAAGCATTAGTCAAAGTTGCTGAAGCATGGGAGCAAACAATGCTGTGCTGTTGTTGAGTTGTTTCAGTTGTGTCCAACTGGTGATTCCATCTGGGGTCTTGGTAAAGACACTGGAGTGGTTTGCCATTTCCTTATTATAAAGATGACTGTGGTTAGTACAGAGTT
Source organism: Bettongia penicillata ogilbyi (assembly GCA_023548195.1). NCBI lineage: Eukaryota > Metazoa > Chordata > Mammalia > Diprotodontia > Potoroidae > Bettongia > Bettongia penicillata. Next base: position 7,419,029 of record JAJHZJ010000055.1, on the reverse strand, counting down.
ATTGTATGGCTAATGCCCTGGCTCCTGTCTCGATCAAATTTAGATGTGATTCCAGTTGTTACAACAACAGCGCTATACACTTTAAAAAACAAACCAAGATTCTTGACAACTATAATATTAGAGAAAAAGAGTAGAGGAAAAAAAAGAGGATGCTTTGCTTTGGATGGAAGGGGAGAAGACCTCACAGGTGAACCACATACAAGACATTGCAGTGTGTGCCCTTCACTTGAACCCCGTCTTAGCCTGAAGGTTCAGGACCTCATTTAGGTCAAATCCCCTGAGGGTATGCTTCCTGGCTGCACAGTCTATGAAAGTACCATTTGTAAATGTGCTACTTGAACTACTGAGACAAAGATTATCATTCCAATCCTTTTCCTGCTGCTTTTTTTCTTGGAAAGTGGTTTAAAAGTACTTTTGAGTCTAGCTTTTCTAGATTACATAGGAACAATTACACACTATCTCCACATCATCCAGAGTGTTCTGCATTCTGGGTTTTTATTCTCACTTGCATATGATAAAGGCTATCATTGCTATTACTATTCAGAGAAATAAAACCTGGTAAATATTAAGCCAGATCCCTTCCCCCTCCCCTCCCATATTGCAGTTTGTTCATTTTTTTCAGATTAATATGTGATCGTATTTGCATATCTTTGTGAAAAGAAGCAAAGGTTTAGGTTAGTAATATTGCAGATAAATCAGAGCTGGAAATCTGAATCAAACATACGATTTGAATCTGAGACCCCTGGTTTTATTTGCTGCATACCAGGTATAAAAGTAAGATTTTATTAACTCAATTCAACTCAGCAAGCATCTATTAAGCATCGTGTTTATGCCAGACACTACACCAGGCACTAGATTACCAAAACAAAAACAAAAACTCACAGTCCTTGCCTTTATGGAACTTTCATTTCATTTCTTTCATTTAATACAAATAACATACATAAGCATATATAGGTGTATATATATATATACACACACATGTATACATATGTATATATGTACACATGTATATATATGTGCATACATTTAGACAGAGATTTATATATACACATATAGGTAGTATTATTTTTATAGGATTCTTTGTTGTATGATTTACTTAAATATATGTATTTGGTAATACTCTATCAATGTGATTACCACACTATCAATGACAATCTTTATTACATGCAAGGAAGAATAAAAACCCAGAAGCCAGAACACTCTGAATAGATGTTACGACAGAATATATAACTGTTCTCAAAGACTAAAAGCAGCGAATGATTAACATGTTTGTCTCAGTAGTTCAAGTAGCATAAACAAGTGGCTGGATGTATTTTGTGTGTACCTATCTATATGCAAAGAAAAATAATTTTGAGAGAAGCAGCAACAGCTGTGGAGATTGTGTTAAAGGAAAAGTTTAATGTAAGATGCTGTCCCTGAATTAAACCGGAGCTTCCAAAAGGCAATGGTGAAGGAGAGCTTTCAGGGCAAAGTATCTAGGGGGTAGACGTGTACAGGGGATTATTTTCAGCAGAAATTAGTAGTTATTTAAAATATATTCTACAAAATTTCCCCCTTTTGACACCTTTTGGTGTCATCTTTAGTGATCTGAATACCTTCACTAGGTTTTAACAATCTTTGATTTTCATGTTCAAATTAGGGTATAATCTGATTTTTGGCTAGAGCAAAAATGTAGCTCTTTAAATCTTTGTACCAACTGCTGCATGCTCACAAACACATTGATCATCCAGAATGAAGGTCTGTGATCATCCAAGATATATTTGATAATAACTGATAGAAGTACCCTGCTTGCAACTCCCTTGTTTAGGCTTTAGATATGAATCCTGGCACCAGAGCAGCCTGAGTGCAGATGGATTTGCATACCTCATCCTTCCCAACATGGAAATTCAGACTCGGGATGTGCTTTAAAAATCTCTTTGCACATTTGGAAAATGTTTGTTTCAGTGCCATGCCAAATTTTACTTGAGCTCTTATCAGATACATAGGGATAATAAAGTGACTCCTGATTTCTCATACAGAGAAACTCATCTAGGAGAACACTTACTAGAAAGGGCATTTGCTTCAAAGACCATGTTCTCTTTCATGTATTGTAAGCCACAGGCCACTTGAATCTGAAGACATCCTGTCAAATTAGAACACTTCTAGATGAAGTAGTGGTTGCTCTCCTTTCATCTAGTTTATACTAGATTTAGCTTTATTCTTGAAAAAAATAAAATATGTGCCCCCTTTAAAAGAGTATGAATAGCTGAATTTATAAATCATGTTAGTTAATAGTGGTTGTTTATATTATTTCAATTAATTCAATTTCAATATCATCAATTCTTGACCTTGTAATTGAGGATATCTTTCTTGTGTAAGGTCAGACTAGAAGAATGATTCCTTATAGATGGAGAGATCCTCAAGATGGCTTTATTTGCCTATATTATTCTCTACTGTGATGCTTGCATCAAACTCTAAGACATTATAGGGCATCCTCAATGAACTATAATTGGTCTCACATTATATATTAGAAAAACCAAATGGATAAAAAATTTGTGTCCCTAGACTATGACATTTATTGGATATTCAGTTCATTGAGTCCTTAATTAAATCTATTTGAGATAATCATTGCAAATGGGAAGTGAGTTAGGCCCAGAATTGAATAGGAGGAAGAGTGGACTGGATTATATTTGGGAAATTATGCAGTGCTTTTAGCAGATCCATCCTTATAACACAAATGTTCTTCAAATGATGATATAAATGTTTGTGAATTATGGATATCAAACTTGTATGTGATCCAAAGGACAATGGAAAAATATTAATATTGTGATCAAGTAAACTTTAGCATATTTTCAATATTCAAGAAGTGGAATTAATTTTGAAAAAATGTAAAACTAAAAATGATCACTTGACTATGTAGTGAGAACAAGGGCTTGTAGAAGGACAGTCAGAGTGGGACCCACAAAGTGTTTACAAGATTCATATGAATGTCTCTGTCACTTTGGATCAATTATCTGAGGAAAAAGGAGAGGAGAAGGCATGGTTCCATATTGATATTTGTTGAACTGAAGCATGGAGATCAGATACACTGAGGTATTATAAGGTGAAATAAAGGGAATACAGAGAAAATTTCATTTTAAATGTTTGGATACAAAAGGGAACCTATCTCCAGTCCTAGGTAAAATTATGAAGTCATATTCTCTTGTTCCTGAAGTCCTTTTTCTTTGTTCTGTCTCCCTTTGGTGTTTGTGCCTTCCTCCATTTCTTCCCCAGTTTGAGTACACACCTGTTTCCCCTGAGAGCAACATGTGCTCTCCAATCCTTCATTCACACTCAAGTGTGGGTAATGGATAACCATTTTAAGTGTTAGCTTCCCAGGGTATTTGCATTTTGTCATGAATCAAAGAAATTTTTTTAAGTTTTGAGGCCTTTCATTTCTGACACCCCATAATTTTCCCTTATATTGCATCACCATCCCTTCCCTTCCCTTGTATCAATGAAACATAGTTAAGCACAGCAATCACCTGTGACATGTGGAGGATCAAAATCTTTAGCTAAAAGGATAAAATTTTAATGGTAGAATTTCAGGCATCAACCACTGTTCTTGGGTAGGGTGTTGTATTTTTTTGAGGGTGAGAGGAGGAACAGGGACAAGAAATGCCTGGATCCTTCAGATGACATGTAAGGTCATCAGATTTTTTGCCTCTCCATCTGTTTGATCTCATCTCTGAAACAATCATTTAAATACATGATAATGGTCTAAAAAAGGCGACATGGTCTGGTAGGAGAATGGAATGAGCACTCTATCTTAAAACCATAAATGATTACCCAAAGCCAGGAATCATACTCAGAACATGTAACTTTAGATCCCATTACTTCCCAAAGGTGAGATATAAGTATCCTAGAAATGTGTATTGTGCTCAACTTTTTTCAGAAAACCGTTGATTGCAAAAAGTTACATGCTTTAAAAAAAAAAGTACATGTTTCTTATGATTAAAAAGAAAAAAATAGATCTATATCAGCAAAGCAACATGCTCTGGTTAATGAAGTTCTGACTTTAGAGATTGGTGAGTTGGGTTCTCTTTTGGTTTTATGGGGATGACTTTGTGGGTGGCCTTATTTGTGTCTGACAGCTCCTCTGTGCCTTAGTTTCTCCATCTGTTCTAACTGCAAAGATTGTAAAATGCTTTTAGATCATAGAATGGAATGTGCTATGTAAACAAAAAGCAGTGTTGTTAAAATAAAATAGCAAATTAGTGACTCATTTCTATTTGTTATTTTTAATGATTCCTGGAGATGCAAAACAATCAGAAATTATTAGTATCATCTTGATCATTTCCTTCAGAAACAGAATTTTTAGATTTTTGTTTTACTTGCAATAGTCACTGATTGAGAAACACAGTCTTGCCTCTGTTTCTATGTCTTTATATGTCTAAAACCTAGTATCCTCATAATTGGTGTGCTTGTTAATAACTCAAGGTTTCTAACCTCTTCTCCTACTGTTTTTTTAAACAAACAAAAATTCTGATTATAAAGTTCTCATTTTTTATTTATAATATTCTTTCAAAATTCATTGCAGTAACAATATTAGCATTAACTATTGGGCAAGAAATGGAAATTCATGTGATGGTTTGAATTGGCTTGTTTCCTAATTGGTATAACAAATGGTGTGAATATTAGGAGGAAGAAGTTATACTTTTGAATTGAATTTCAATATTCAGTTAGAATAAAGAACTTTTCTTGGAAGGAATATCTTATCTCTGACATCTCTGATGGAGCCTTACAGCCCAGACCTGAATTATGACTGAACCAACTGTGGGTTCTGTTTGTCCAGCACTTAGCAGTAAATACTATTCCTTTACATCCCAATCCATCACCAGAACCAACCCAGTTTCAGGCAGTTTAGTGGATCATTCCAGACAAGAATATATTATAGGCCAGCCTTTGTCCAGCCCTGTGATCTCTGCTCAATTAGGACTAGACTCCAGAGGTGGGGTCAAAGACAAAGTTCACCAGAAGATTTTAGTCTGTGTACTTTCAGTGATTAATTGCATAGTTACCAAACAAGGAGTATTTCCTGAATTTTCCTTGTACAAAGCAAGTTTGAGACATGGTAGTTGGTATGTGACGTGCTATTCCTTGCAAAAGGTGATGATGATAATGCCAACTCAGCATCAGTTAAACGTGATTTTTAAGTTTCTTTCCAGTAAAGGTAAAAATTTACCCTGAACCATCCACTGTCTAGACCTCTCTTGCAATTACCAGCACATATTTGTAGACTGGAGAAATGAGGATGGGGATGAATCTTTGGCCATGGAATAGAATTTTCTTTTGTGGCAAGCTAATTTTTTGATCCATATAGGGATCCAACTGCAGTGTGGTCTTATAGAAGCCAGCTAAACTAACCAGTCTAGACCTGGAAGAAATAGACTTTAAGGAAACAAGATGAAACCAGAGCAAGGTTTCCTAACCTTCCTTGTATCATGGACCCATCTGCCAGGTTAGTAAAGCCTGCGGATCCCTTTTCAGGATAAGGATTTTCCATTGTATAAAATAAAATGTGGAGGATTGCAAAGGAAATCAGTGAAATAGTTATCAACATATTAAAAAAAAAGTTCACAGATTCCAGGTTTAGAAACCCTGGATTAGAGCAAAATTAGCACAAAAATAACAAACTCCCCAAGCAAAACACATGCATATACATACACCCCAAAACTATGCTTGATAAATTCTCTTTTATGTTCCTCAACAAATCTACAGTCTTAGGAATTAAGAGAACAATTGTCACTTTCTAATAAGCTTGAGAATCCAAAGCCTGACTTTTAAGAGTAAGGGTGCTCTGGGAAATATTAAGCAACCTGCTATCTGCTGGGAAACAAAACAAAAAAAGATGTTTACAACACACTCTGAAATTTAATCTGCACTATTAACATTTTCCTCATCACTTTCTTAAGCGATTATTAACATTTTCCTCATCACATTCTTAAGAATGAATTAAACCATGATTTATAGCATCTACTGGTTTTTGAGGTGTAAATTACCATGTTGAGAAATTAACAATAGGTTCTCTAGTCTGAGTGAGCTCCAGAACCCTGGCAGCCAAGGGCATGGTCAGCTTTGAAACAACTGAAAGTTGGTCATTTCAGTGATCCAAACTTCCTAAAATGTATTCATTCACCTTTTAGCTGATCTCCAGAAGTCAAAACAATTGACCTCTTTAAGGACCTTTGGAAAAGAAGAAAGAAATCAAAATAATTTTTTGAGAAGAGATAAATGATAACGTTCAGGCTAAAATGGAAATTTAGTTGTGGAAAAAAAAAATACCTTTAATACGAAGTAGAGAAAATACCAGAAAGAAGAAAGTCTTAAAACTCAAAGAGTCCAATTAATTGCCTGTGATATAAAGGTCACTTTAAAGCTATTTGTGTTTGTTTTCTATGTCCAAGAGTTCTGTTTATTGTTATATCCCAAAATTTCATTTGTATAAGGAAAGAAGAGAGAGCTTAATTCAGACTGAATCAGTTTGCTTGCTACTACTAACTGTGAGCAGCTTCACTAACTTAGCCTTGCTCAGTTTGTATGAAGGCACTACCGGAGTAAAATTTGGGACATTTTCAGAAGGAGCACAGCTTTAGACCTGGGAGGGACCTTGGAAATCTCATAGTCTAGTCTGGTCAACATGCTTCACTTCACAGAGGAGACAGCTGAGGACCAGAGAAGGTTATGACTTGCTTCAGGTCGCATCAGTAGTAATAAGCAATAGAAGCAGGATTTGAATGCAGTCCCTCTGATTCCAAATCCAGAGTTCTTTGCACTACATCACAACCAGTGAAGGATGTGGATTGTGACATCCTGGCATGAAAACAAAAGAGGAGATGGCAATCTGGGAGAAGCTAATAGTACAGCTGGGCCAAGGGCCAGGCAATCAGCTAACACATGGGCAGAGAAACTGTTTTGGGATGAGGCATCCCAGTGCCAGCTGGATTCTGACGAATAGGAATGTGACAGAGTAGCTCTTTGACAAGAATAAAGAAAACACTTCCGGTGGGGATCTGTGTCCATTTATTGTTGACAGTCCTGTGGAGGGCCGGGTATTCGAAGCAACAGTATGTTCAATTTTCAACAGTAGTTATCCCTTAAAAGCCTGACTTAGAGTAGTGGTGCATCTATAGCAGGCTTTGTAACTTTGAGAAGGTGCCATATTTTTGAGGGCAGATGATGATTGTAATTGACTGCTTTTTGCCAGATATTTAGATACAGGCAAAAAACTAGTGGTTCCTAATGGCACATATAATTGGACTCATCTGGAGTGAATGACAGCATTAGGAGGTGTCTGAGAGATGAGTAAAGCATTGTGCCTCATGCTAGCATTTGAAAAATGGGGGCCAGAGAAAGTGAAAAGCCTTACTTGAGTACAGTACTTTTTCCTCTTCTGGCTGTGTCCAGGACCAGTTTTATTATATATCATTGGGTTTGAAGCTGGAAAGGGTCTCCAAAATAATATCATTCAATCCTACTGTTTTATAGATGAGGAAACTGAGGCCTGAAAAAGTAATTTCCCTAAGTCACACATTTGATTAAAACTGTCTTAAATCCCTGAACTCTTCAACAATTTATAAAAACATGTCGAAGGCCACTTTTGAGAAGCAACATGTTGGACTCAGAGTCAGGAAAGATAAGAATTCACATTTGGCACATTAACTTTGTGAATGTTGGCAAACCTTTGAGTCATTTTCTTTACTTATAAAATGGGAGTAATAGCTGCATTACATACCACAGAGGATTGTTATGAGGAACAGTCAAGATAAAATCTGTAAAGTAGCATTAGAAAAATGTCCACTATTACAAATTTTTACTTATATAGTAGAATATGGGAAAAGGAGTCTTCTTTACCTAAAATAATTAGATGAGGATAAATGAAAGTATCACTGTCTCATAACTTCGGCTCATCCTCTTGCAATAATGTAGAAAGTATGCCAGACAGACACCTGTTATAGCATGATCCTGACTCTACTGTGTTCTATGAGGAGATAGTGACCTTGGCTATTTTAGGGAGCCAGATTATGGCAGAGCTGAGGAAATCATATTTTTCCACTGAAATGATTCTTACATCACCAATTCTGGCAAATTTGCAGTGAGGAGATGTACATATGGAGGGAGTGCTAGCATCTTAAGTGAACAGTTTTGAGGCATGAGAACCCTATACTGAATACACATGTGTGTGTTTATTTGTGGTGTGTATGTGTGTATGTGTGTGTGTATGGCAGCTAGGTGGCTTAGTGGCTAGAATTTGGGCTCTGAAATTAGGAAAACCTAAGCTCAAATCTAGCCTTAGACACTTACTAGCTGTGTGACCCTGTTTGCCTCAGTTTTTTCATTTGTAAAAAGAGCTGAAGAAGGAAGTGGCAAACAGCTCCAGTATTTTTGTGAAGAAAACCTCAAATGGGGTCACGAAGAGTGGGACACAACTGAAACAACCGAACAACAACAAATATACACACATATATACATATCTATCTATCTTCTTAAATGTGGGTGACCTTTAAGTTATAACAGATATGATTGCAAACCATCTGCATACACTTGGTGATGAAGAAATAGTGGAAGTGAGTCAGTTCTACGTAGAAATTACTCAGAGAGTTTTATCCTACTGATAGTACATCAGACACATTTATTTATTAGCATCAATATGTTACTCACAGATTAAGTTAAAATCTCTCTTAGGTTAACTGGCCTGCCCAGCCCATCTGCATGGTATCATGGGAAGCATATCGGACTTGGGGTCAAGGCATCTGCTCTGACAGCCTCTTCTGCCCCTTGCTAGTTCTATGACCATGACAAATCACTGCATGCCTCTATGTCTCAATTACAGCACCTTTAAGAGAACAATTCCAATATAACAAGGTTGTTGGATGTATCCAGCAAAATAACCTAGGCAATTTGCCTATCATTCAATCATTAACAATGAATGAAAAAAAATCATTTATTAAGTAACTAGTAGGGGCCAAGCATTGGCCTAAGTTCTGAGATACAAGCACAAAAGTACAGAGAGTCTCTGTGCTCAGAGATCTTGCATTCTACAGGGAGAGACAACATTTATACATATACATTTTTAAAAAATATATAAACAAAGTAAATGCAAGTAATTAATTTCTTGGGGAAAGCTCAAACAGCTGGGGTCATCTGAAAACTTTAATGTACTATATGAAGGTCAGTTTTTATTACTCTTATTTCAGTTCTCACAGGGTTAAATGACCTGCCCAGGGTCACACAGCTAATTACTGTGATTTAGAGACGATGCTTTTGATGACTACTAGGAATATGTATGGGGCAGCTTGGTGATGAAGTAGATAGAGCACCAGGTTTGCATTCAGGATGACTTGTCTTCCTAAATTCAAATCTGGCCTCAGACATCGTCACTTAATCCTGTTTGCCTCAGTTTCCTCATCTGTAAAATGAACTGGAGAAGGAAATAGTAAACCACTCCAGTATCTTTGCCAAGGAAACCACAAATGGTGTCACAGAGAGTTGGACATGACTAAAATGACTGAAAATCCACAACAGAGGAATATGTACAGATATATAACGTAAAAAAACTAATTAATTCTACTATATGTATAAACATAGATGGAATTCAATCTTAATGAATGCATTGTAGTATATAGTTTTTTCCAATTCACCAAATATTTATTGAGTGCCTTCTGTTTGCCTACTGCCATCTAAAAACTCTTTTCAGAACTTAGTGGTAGCATGGAGTAATATTCATTACCTTACTGATATGCTGTGTCTATTCTCTCTCTCTCTCTCTCTTTCTCTCTCTCTCTCTCTCTCTCTCTCTCTCTCTCTCTCTCTCTCTCTCTCCCAACCATTCATTTATATATCCCTTCATGCATTCATTCATCTACTTATATTCATTCATTTATTTATCAGATGTGCCTTTTCTAATTCCAGTTCCTTCAGGTTTCACTTTCAGTAATGAAGAGCACTGTCTTGTCAAATAACTTTAAAAGACCAGGATGAGCTGTGGAGGTGCTGACCTAATTGGTAGAGGAAGTCACTGTGAGAATATCAATGAAATCATACAATTAGCTTTACAAAATAAAATAAAAGAGAGGAAGATTTTTAAGAAGCAGAGGTGTGGAAGGCAGCTTGACTCACACTTATCCAAAGAGGAAAAAAGTCTAAAAGAATGTGTCTTTGAAGAAAAAATTGAAAAGAAACCATTAGTTTCATACAGAGCATTGGTTCTTGAGTTAGAAAATGTAGGTTCAAATCCAAACTCTGATGCTTACTACCGACGTGACCTTGGGCAAGTTATACCTTCCTTGGACCCTAGTGTAAATGGAGAGGGATAGAGTTGATAACCTACAAAGCTCCTCACTGCTCTAGATTTACATTCCTATGGAAGCCATCCTTAGAATCACATGGTTTTTGGTTTATTTCCTTCCAAAGTTGATGGTGTTTACCTCAGGCTTGGGGTTGGAAAGAAGGAGCTTGGGAGAAATAGAGTTTGTAAGGAAGTAATAGTAATTATTAAATTTTGCATCGCCACAGACTTTTGCAGAGTTTTTCCCTGTTAGTAGGCCTTCTGTTTGCCCAAGGTCTTTACTCAGGCTTAACTCAATTCTCCTGATTGCAGCCCAGAAGGCTGGCCTGCCTTCAGCTGTTGTGTTCCAGCTGCCAGCAGCCATGGCACATTGTTTAAAACCTGGTCTCTGGGCTTTCCCTAAAAACAGCAATCTGCAGGATTGTAGTAAACACTCAGGGGTCTATCATTATCTGCTTTTTTTTTGAAGATGGTGCTGCTGCTGATGGCATACATACAAATTTAGCTGAAAAGACAAATGTGACAGTCATTCTCTCCCACAATGATGGCTGATATAACAGTCATTTGGATTCTGCCTCTGTTCACTTCTCTGCCCCTTTCTTACCAGCTAGGAAATATTTTTGGTCCAAATAGGGCCAATTAATGTTGCCAGGGACATAGTATTTTGTGCTTATAAAATAATCTGTTTTCTCCTGCTATACTTTCCATCTTTCTTTTGGATCTCTGTATAAATACTTCCCAGACTCAGCAAGAGGGCAGAAATAATATTATCACCAATAGCTAAGTTTTTAATAGCACCCTCACAACTTGTGGTCAAGCTCTTTAGAGACTAACCCTTGTAATAGACGATGGCTTCAGAGCACACCACTCGATGGTTTCTGTTTGATTAACCTTGACCAATAGTTTCTTTTCAATCTTTCTTCAAAGAAACATTCTTTTAGATTCTTTTTTCCCCTTTTGGATAAGTGTGAGTCAGGTTGCCTTGGACACCTGTGCTTCTTAGAATCTGCCTCTTTTAAATTTTATTTTGTGAAGCTAATCCTATGATTTCATTGTATTCTCCCAATAACTTCCTCTACCAATTAGATCAGCACCTTCTCCACAACTCATCTTAGTCTTAGAGTTTTCTAGGGCTCGGAGAGTTTGCTTGACTTACTCAGGGTCATATAGCCACAACATCCCAGAGAGGAGATTTGAATCCAGAACCTTCCAGCTATGCATCTATAACTCCAGGGTGTCTCATCCTTAGAATCTCTTGCTTCTTTCAAATTATAGCTCAGAACCTTTTTTTTTTTCTGATCTCAGCCCCACTCCTCCTCTGTCATTAGCACTATTAGTAATTGAAATTACTTTGTTTATACTTTGCATTTATAGGATCATGAGATCATGAGGAATGTTTTCTACATCCATTCCCCACCCGTCCCAGTAAGTTCCTTGAGGACAGGATCGTGTTTTTGTTTTGTGTCCCTAGTAACTTGCAAATAGTAGGCTCTTAATAAATGTTTGTGGATTTTGAAATTGTACTGGGAGGGTGGAGGGATTTTGAGGGAAGTCTAGCCTGGGCTGGAGAGGCAATTGGATTTGCATTTGCTTGGCACATGGAGGGTACTTATTAAATAACTGGTGAATGACTGATTACTCTCTCCAGTTTTTGACCCATCCTATAACTTCCCTGGGTGGAGTGGGGACAAAGCCCAAACAATTAAATAGGACTGATCAGACTTTGATTTCTGGAGTCTAGTCACCCATTAAGAAATAGGTGTGGCTTTTGTTACTGGGTGAATGGAACTGTTGTAGTGGACCAAGCCAGGGTTTCGAAGTCAGACCACCTAGGTTGTGAATACTGGCTCTGCCAGGTACTTCTTGCATTGCCTTGGGCCAGACTCTTAATCTCTGTAGATCTCCTTCTCCTCTTTAGTAAAATGGAGTTGAACTACATGACCCCAGAGTTCGAAACTATGATTTGATCATCCTATAGCTGCATTCTCTACCTAGAAAGTACAAACTGAAGTCAATAAATCATCAATACAAGTCTGGTCTAGGTTTCTGTAGCAGTAGGTAAGCACTAGGCCCTGGGGATGTGGATGCTCTTTCCCAGTAAGGAGTCCTTCAACTCTGGGTATGCTCAAGTACCAGATTCTGTTCTGGAGAAACCTGTTCTTTTCAGGTTCATTTTCATCATCCCTGGGTCTTCATTATACTTTCATCCTAGGACCCTGAGGAAAATCACTAAAAACTTAGGTTTGGGTCATGTCTGTTTTTCTCAAAGGCACATAGATAGGTATGCAATGTACAGAATAGATCTGGCATGGGACATCTACCTATTTTCTCCTCCATAAAAGAAATTCTCAGAACATCAATGCTTTATAAATGTGCATTGACAAAGACTTAAAACATGAAACAATATCGTTTAACTTTTATTATATCCTTCTGGGGGATTGCTGTTCTTCAGTCATTTTTCAGTAGTGTTTGACTCTTTGTGACCCCATTTGGGGTTTTCATGGCAAAGGTACCAGAGTGGTTTGCCATTTCCTTCTCCAGAAGAGGAAACTGAGGCAAACAGGGCTAAGTGACTATCTGAGGCCAGATTTGAACTCAGGAAGATGAGTCTTCCTGAATCCAGAACCAGCACTCTATCCACTGCACAACCTAGCTGCCGTTTTAAAGACTCCTCCTGATAGGTGATTCTTTTTAGCTCAGGGTCAGGTCTAAGGCCCTTTGACACTGGCACCCCTTGCTACCATCACGTAAGCAAGGGACCAAGAAGAGGATTGTTTTGTTATCCATAAATGCAAGTCCTTCAGCAGTAGAATTGGCCAGGGAAGCACAGGTCTTCTAGTTAATTTATTACATTTATAAATCTACCATTTGAGCTGCTAATGGCAACACAGCATGGTGGATAGCATGTACAACTGTATAAGAAAGACATCTCAAGCATTTCCTGGTTGTGTAACCCTAGACCAATCACTTAACTTCTCTTAACCCATTTTCTCAAGCTTAAAGTGGAAATAATAATATCTGCAGTACTTACCTCATGTGGTCATTGTCAGGGCTAAAGGAGAAAATCTGGGTAAAGCACTTTGCAAATTTCAAAGGCTCATAGACTTCTAACTGGAAGGAACCTTCGAGTTCCTTTATTCTAGGGAATTCATCTTATTTGTATCCTGTCTTCTATATGAATCTTATAGACAGATGTCTTCTCAGAAGAATGTCTTTAAATGCATAAAATAAAAGAAATTATGTTAAACCATTCATGTTAAAATAAAAGGAAAAAAAGAAATTTACACTATAATTTTGTTGTATATTGGAAAGGAATGGAAGTCGTGCATAGTAGATTTGCAGTTTTGTATGCCATCTTTTTTTAGTTATTATGCTATGTTATGAAAATGCTTCACAGACCCCAAGTTAAGGATCCCTGAATTAATGATAGAAGGGAGGGCAAATGGAAGGAGGGGGTAATTAGAAGTAAACACTTTTGAGGAGGATAGGTTCAAAAGAGACAATAAGAATAAATGGAGGGAAATATAGTTAGTCTTTCACAACATGGCTGTCATGGAAGTGTTTCGTATGACTACACATACATGTAAGACCTATATTGGATTGTTTGCCTTTTCAATGGGGGTGGATAGGGAGGGAGAGAAGTTGGAACTCAAAATTTTAAAAACAAACATTAACAATTGTTCTTGCATGCAACTGGGAAATGACATACAGGCAATGGGGTATAGAAATCTGTATTGCCCCACAAGGAAATAGAGGGGAAGGGGATAAGAGAAGGGAGGGGTGTGATGGAAGGGAGGGAAGATTGGGGGAAGGGTGATCAGAATGTATGCTGCCTTGGGGTGGGGTGGTGGGGAGAGAGAGGGAGAAAATTTGAAACTCAAATCTTGTGGAAGTGAATGTTGAAAACAAAAAATTAATTAATTAATTATTTAAAAAAAGGATCCCTGAATTAGTCCAAATCCCCCCTCAACCCTCTTATTTTACAGATGAGGACTAAATGCTCATTGTTACTATACAACTCAATTCCTGTCTTCAGGGAACTTATAGTTTAGTAGGACAGAAACAACTCTGATAGCCAATATTATAAGACCTAGATAATAAATTATTATGTTGCTAAGCACTTGTAATAATGTTTATTGTACTGTATATTTCACATGTGTGTACTCCTATATTTGAGGCAGGGTAGGACAGAAGACCAGACTGTTCTTTTCACCCTGGAGGTATGTTGGAGAAAGGGACAATCTCTCAGGAAGTTCTTAAGGAAATCAGTCTAGACAGATTGTTTATAGTCTGGGAAATGACCCAAATGTCTGTCAGGGATTTCTTAGGTTGGTGATTGGGGAACAAAGACCATGACATGGTAACAAGTAGTCAAGTTTTTCTGGGTGTAGGACAGCTAGAATGTAAAAGAATGACATCATTATCTATTATCACATGAAGCTCTCACCTTAATTTTTAAAAAATCTTAGAAATTGAGTATCGCTTTGCCACCAAGTAAGACAGCAGTACATCATCCTCATTCTGTCAGGAATGTGTTTTTCTTAGTATCCCTCTCTCTCTGAATGCCTAATGATGGTAACCTTTTGAGTTTATTCCATATTTCACTATTTTGTTATAAATACAGGAATCATATTTTCTAAACCCAAAACAAGGACACATGGCCTGACAAAAGATTTGTTTCCCCAAAATCTTATAAAAAGTACATTTTCTTTTCTGGTAAGAAATAGTCTGGAAACTCAGAGAAATAATAATAATTAACATTTGTATAGTGAATTAAGACTTTTTTTTGTTTTCTATTTGTTATCTTTTGTTTTTTACCACAGCAGGTGATATTACCCTTAATTTTCAGATAAGGAAATTGGGACTGAGGAATCCACACAGCTAGTAAACACCTACCACACCAGAGTATTGGGCTAGGCTTTGGGCAGAGATATGAAGGAGGTGAAAATGAGTAATGAATAGACTTGAGTAATCAACTTTGAATTCTAAATAACTGCATTCAAATCTCATTTCAGCTACTTTACTAGCTAGATGACCCTAAGCAAGTCATTTAACCTGTTTCAATGCATTTTATTACCTGTAAAATGGGGTTAATGATACGTTCAGGCAGGATCTGAGAATAGACCTTCCTAGAGACTCCAGGTCTATCAGTCTGCCAAAGCTGCCAAAATGTAAGGATAGGTTACTTTTATCTGTGTCATTGTTCAGTGCCACCTTGTTATTTAGTTGTTTTCAGTCGTGTCTGATCTCTTCATGACCCCATTTGGGGTTTTCTTGGCAAAGATGCTGGAGTGGTTGACCATTTCCTTCCCCAGGTCATTTTACAAATGAGAAAACTAAGGTTTAAGTGACTTTCCTATGGTCACACAGCAAGTAATGGTCTGAGGTCACATTTGAACTCAGCTCTTCCTGATTTCGGATTGGGCACTCTATCCACTGTGCCACCTAGGTGCCCTGACATTTATCATTAGATAATGCTTTAAGGCTTTACATATATTACTATCCCATTTGATTCAAATATAAAACAAGCGAACACTCACAAGTCCACTACAATGATTGTTTTGTGGTATTTGTAATGAGATTTGACCTTGAAGGGCAACTATAAAATTCATGGAGCTGGAGGGACCTTGAGAGATCATTTAACCTCAGATTCCAAGCCAAAAGGATGGTGCCATTAACAGAGAATTTGGGAAAGGCTGCTAGTTTGGGGAGAAATGATCTCAGTTTTACACATGTTGGGTTTCAGATGAAGGAAGAACATATAAGTGAAGACATCCTATAGGCAGTTGGAGATGAACTACATGCAGAGATGAAGAGCAGAGCTCTTAGCACACCTCTCCATTTCTCACCAGGCTGCACTCCTTTGCACTTTTCTAGCTTGTCTCCAGGTGTCCCTACTTATTCATCCCTTTTAGCTTCCCTTTGTGTGTTGTTTTTCCCCATTAGATTGTAAGCTCCTTGAGGACAGGGACTATCTTTCTTTTTCATATTTGTATCCCTGGCATTTAGCATGATGCTTGGCACCATAATAAGGACTTAAATAAATATTTATTGACTGATTCATCGGTCTTAGTTAATCTGGATCCTTATCCAGGGAGTGGAATTTAAATTGGCCTAATAGATAGAATTATACAAATAGAAGCAGCATTCTGTAATGTGGTTCAGGAAGACCTGAATCTGAATCCTGTCTCATGTTCTTACTAGTGGTGTCACCTCGGACAGGTCACTTAAATTCTCTGCCTCTGTTTCTGTGTGAAGTTAGTGGTTGGATTTGACAGTTTGTAAGGTCCCTTCCAGTTTTTCATCTACAATTCCATGATCCTAGCTTAAGGCACTGTTTCCATCCATGTCAATGTGACCCTGAGCAAATCATTTAACCTCTCTGTGCCTCATGTTCTTAATCTGTTAAATGAGGGGATTAGACATAATGGTCTCTAAGGTCCCTTCTAGATCTAACTCCTATGGGTAATAGACTGTGAGCAGTGGAAGAGACAGAGTCCATCTAATCCAACCTTCAAATTTTACAGAGTAGGAAGCTGAAATGCAAGGATTCAGTGACTCATTGGAGGTTGGTCACACAGGGAACAGTAGCAGGAGTCAACCCAAGCCATCTGATTTCCATTAAGTCTATATTGTGTTCAATGTATTATCTGAGACACCTGGGCATAGATGTAGTTTTGTTGTGGTTGTTATGGTTGGTACAGGAAAGGGCCAGAGAAGAGATTGCCCTTGACTAGACTGCTTGTAATGGCCTTGAGGTTGGTTAAAAAATAAATAAATAAAATCACTCTGTGCCTCCTTTGGCATCTTGCATGTCCAGGGCATCTGGTGCCCCAATGTGGATGTAATTGGAGAACTGAGTATCCTAACGGCCCTTTTGAACATGAGCCCATCCTTCCATTGTCAGCTTTTTTCTTTTTTTCTTTTCTTTTCTTTCTTTCCTTCCTTCCTTCCTTCCTTCCTTCCTTCCTTCCTTCCTTTTTTTCTTCCTTCCTCCCTCTGTCCCTTTATCTTTCTTTCTTTCAAACCAACATGCTTTTCTTGAACTTTGCAGGCCACAATAAATAATCCTTGAAAGAAAAAAAATATATATATATATCTTTTTATTACTGCCAGAACTGTGCCTAAAAGATTCCTCAGCTTGCGGCAAGTTTCTCTTTCTGACACACCTGGCAGCCTGCCTTCTATTCTCAGGCAATTAGTCTCTCATCCTAGGGGCTGGGAACATTTAAATGTCTTCATTTCTGTAACTGAGGACTCAATCAAAACAGATATCTGTAAAAGCTCTTAGGACACACATAGTAGGCACTATGTAGATGCACATTCCTTTCCCTTTCCCTCTGAATAATTATGTAGATTTCATTTCCCTCCATTTATAGGATTAGGGATTGGGTTTCTCCATTCTCTTCACTAATCCCTCAGTCAACATATGTATCCTCAACATTGCCTCGTGTTTGTTATTCCATTTCTCAAGATTATGTTCTCCCTCTATCATTAACTTCTTTTTCCCCATGGGAAGCAGAAAGAATGATGGTCTGGGCATCAGGTAGCTTGATTTATGTGTTCATCATGATGTCTGTATGTCCTTGGAAATGACAATTAACCTATTTTTGCCTTGGTTTTACCATATGTAAAATGCAGATACACTTACGATCTGTGTGCTACTTTTGTAAGGGCATCCATTCTTTAGTTAAAACACTTGGGTCCAAATTTTTGCCTATAGACTTCACTACTTGGGTATCCTTGGGCAAGTCATTTATCTCTTGGGCCTTAGTTTCTTCTGCAAAATGTGTGTGAGTCCGGGTGTGGAGTTGGACTAGATAGCCACTGAGGTCTCTTCCAACTCCTAGTTCGGTGAACCTATGGAAGTATTAAATAGAATAGCACATGGAAAGTGTTTTTGCCAACTCTACTCCACATACCCCCAACCCCACGGAGGCCCTATGTGAATGCTAGTTACTAATATTTTTTACATATATTCACACACACAAACATATGTCAGGAAAATTTTATTATATCCAGACCCTTTTCTATATTTGTCAGAAATCAATCAATCAAAATTAGCAAGTATTTACAAGAGTCTACCGTGTGTCAGGCATGATGTTATGTAATGGGACGATAAAGAGAAAAAATAAATTGAGCTAATCCTGTTGGTGGTGAGGAAAGAAAGTTATTAAATGACAGAATTTAGTCAGTTTTATGTGATTTAAGCCCTGACTTCTCTCCAGAGTCTAACTTCTTCATCCATTGTAGAACTGAACTGAGAGACAACTGGGCTTTTGTGTTGGAATGCCAAATATAAGATTCTGTTTATCTCTTGTCAGCAAGTGTTCCTTTCCCAACCAAGGCCTCTCATGGCTACCCCCAAAATAGTGCTAGATATGAAGCAAATTTGATGCTCCTCTTTTAAACTTTTTCCTGACTTCCTGTTGTCCCTCTAGATCTAAAAATTCTGAGTCTATGAGGTTTGACTGGGCTCTTTTCCTTGCAAGGTCCCTCACTCAAATCAAAGTCACCTGCAAGTCATGTCATCATCTCCCTGATGTCATGATCCTCTTTGAAAACAAAGGGTAAACGTAACAATTCATTGGATATTGGCTGTTGGATATTGACCACACACAAATGCCCTCTTTTAGGAGCTATGGAGGATGAAAAGATGGATAAAACAAAGGATTATTTTTGTCAAGGTTTTAAAGAGAAATATCCATAACTAATGTTCCACTTTCCTTTAGACAGTCACCAAAATGTCTTCTGAATGTTAGGGAGGTGTAGCAGATAGAGACTTACTTTCAGAATAAGCAAGTCCTGGGTTTGAATCTCTTCTCTAATATAACCTGGCTGTGTGACTGGGCAATTGACTTAACTTCTTAGTATCCCAGGCAATTCTCAGACTACAAATTGTAGAACAGATGACAATTTGCATTAGTCAAAAAGTTTTCCCATTTAGGAGTACCTTATACCAGTCAGTGAAACCAAAGGTTTGGTTTCCTCCCCACCCTCCAATATACTGTATTTGTTGCCATTCAATCATTGCCTTGTCTGACTTTTCGTGGTTTTCTTGGCAGATGCTGGAGCGGTTTGCCAATTCCTTTTCTAGCTCATTTTACAGATGAGGAAAGTGAAGCGAATGGGGTGAGGGAACTTGCCCAGGGTCATACAGCTAGTAAAAGTCTGAGGCCAGACTTGAACTGAGGAAGACTTCAGGCTGGGTGCCACCTAGCTGCCCCAGTCTCTATACTAGCACCATGTCAAGTCCGTGTTGAATTTTAAGTTAAAAAGTGCCAGAATGAAAGAGGTCTCTAAGGAGTTGATGCAGCAGGTGTTAGAATCTTGGAAGGCCTTTCGTAAATAGCCAAGAAACGATAGGGTGCCGTCAGCCATCATGAAGGCTGAGTCCTACTCACTTCAACAAACATTTATTTGTCTTGTATTGGCAGCCTTCAAGTGCCAAAGAATGATTCCTTTTTTTTTTTTTAACTGGGGGGAGCAGGGAGGAAGGAAAGCAGAGAGCTACTCACAGTCCCCTGGTGAAGTAACATCTAATTTCCAGAAATATCAACAAAAGAGGTCCCCAGGCATGCCATTCAAAGCACACTCATCGTGAAGGAAAGAGCCACCAGAACAGATCTGCAGTTTCTGGGTGTTCCAATAGAAAATGTGTCCGATTTGATCATAGTGATGAAAATATGGTTTCAGTCTCCCCTTCTCCCCCAAAGTCAATGCTCCTATTATTTATTGTGGAAGGGAGCATGAATTTATGAGTCCAGAGAAGAGAATTCTAGTGAAGTGGCTGATCTTGGCACCCCTCTTCAGGCAAGACACAGACCAGCGCTGCCAGGGAGCTGGGAGCTATGGCACACACTTGTTTTCACATGGGGCTTTAGAAAGTTCATGCCAAGAAGTTTCTCTCATTCATCACTCTCGGCTCCACATTTTTTTTTCCATGTGCTCAGACCTGCAGGACTGAAGTGAAGGTGAAATAACACCTTGCTGGAAGCCTTGTCGGTGGTTTCTGAGGTGTGGGAATAGCTCTCCAATTGAGAAAACATTTGGTTTGCCTCAGGCAACTGGATTTAGGAGAGTGCATTTCAATCCCTTTCTTATTTGCCTAGGGATGTGGGACTACATTTTTCCCTGAAGCTGAAAGGTATGCATCTTTAGCCCCCACAGAGTAGCTGTTCATTAAATAAATCAATGAGTGATGGTAGTGTTTAAAAATGACCATAATTCTATTGTTTTGATAGCAATAGAGTATTTTGTAATACCTTCCTTATGTACCTGTCCTGTCTTAGTCTGTATTGTGGTTATCTGCATATACACACATTGGCATGTATAGATTTGTGTGTATGTCTTTAATATTATGATTTATGCATCACTATGCATGCATCCTTCTGTCTCTCTATGCATCTATCTACCTATGCATCTATCATCTGTCTAATGTTCTCCTTGTCTTTTCCGTTATAACATAAGCTCCTTGGAAGTAAATGATTGTTGCATTCGTTGCATTTATATCTTCAGTGTCTAGCACAGTGCCTGAGAGTCAATCAATAAACCTTTATTAAGCACCTACCAGCACCTACCTGCCAGGCACTATGCTAAATGCCGGGGATACGAAGAAAGGCAAAAGAGAGTCTCTACTTGAAAGAAACACCCAGTTAAATGGAGGAGATAATATGCAAAAAAAAAAAAAAAAGAAAGAAAAAGGAAAAGATGTACAGACAAGATGAAGACTGGATATGTTGGAAATAATCAATAATGGACTTTCAGTAGTCAGTTCATAAACTGATTACATAGAAATTAGGGAAGCAGTGTGTCACAGTGGATAGCAGGGTAGACTTGGAATCAGGAAGAGCTAGGTTCAGATTTTGACCCTGACATTTATCAGCTGTGTGACCAGAGGCATGTTGCTTAACTCTCTGAGTCTAGTTTTCCTCATCTGTAAAATGGGGTTCATCATAGCTGAATGGGCTATCTCACAGCTTGCTGTGAGGTAATGTATGGAAAGGAGTTTCTAAATGTTAAAATTATACATAAATATTAATTACTATGATGATGATGACTTTAATATTGTTACACTGTAAGCTATCAGAAGACAGGCATCCTGTTTTATCTGAACTTTATATCTATATTCCCCATCACCCAATGTAGTGTTCTGCTCATGGAGGCTGCTTTGTAAATGTTCTTACTTGCATCATAAGATCACGAAGTTAGAGCCAAAAGGTGATCTTGTCAAACCTCCTCATTTTACAGATGGAGAAACTGAGAAACAGAGATTCCCAAAGTCAGAAGTAGTAAATTATTTAGATAGAATTTGAACTGAGGTCCTCTGAATTCCAACCTATTGACTTTCCAAGACTGTCTCTGTAAGTTGGAGTCAAATTAAATAGGTTCTCCCCTTCCTCAGAATGAAAAGCAAGAGTTGGGAATAAAGAAAAACATAATGAAAATCCAGACCCAGATTGGTAGCTTGTCAGTTAGGGCCTGTATAGCTCCAGTCCCTAATTGTGGTCATTTCTGGATACCTGTGTGGATACCTGTGGTATGCCCAATTCCTTTCAGGTTCTTCAGCTACCTTCTTTATAGTTTCCTAAACCTTCATGGTCTTCCAAGATGGCTTTTTTCTTATTTCTCTCTCTCTTTGACTCTCTCTGTTTTTCTTTCTTTTTTTCTGTCTCTATTTCTGTCTGTCTCTCTGCCTCTGTCTTTGCCTCTGTCTCTTTTTGTGTCTCTGTCTCTCAACCATGGGCTTATTTAAAGTAAAAATAAAAAATGTAGTTGAACTTCAAGGACATGAGCCTGAATAGCCTTTGTATACACATTGGACACATGCAAACACACCCACGTGGGCATGAGCACATATATATACATCTACAAAACCACACATAACACATAGAAACACACACAGAAACATATACACTTTCTCCTTCCTATTTTGATAAAGTAAAGCCTCTAAGTTTCACACAGTTCTATTTTTCCCTATTATTGGAAGCAATAAGCCATAGCATCTCCTCCTTTTTCTTTCTCTTACTAAATTGGGTCTATTTTCTTGCCTTCTGTAGGAGAAGGGGAAAACGTTATATGGTGGAAGCCATCCACACCCTCTCCCACACCAATAGAAGGTCTGGAGACAGACCAGACTTCTTTTCCCTTCCTGTAAACCCCCTAAATAGTTGGGGACAGGAGGGCAAGTTGAAAGCTGTCTCTTCTTTTTAACTGATGAGTTCTACTCCCCAACCTCCCACCACAGAAGACCAAAGCACCATTGGACTGAGATCAAGACCCCTGACTATAATTGGATTTATTTTTAAGTGAATGTGGGAAAGTATAAGAATCAGTCTTGGGGTTTTAGTAGACTGTAGGCCCAATATACTGTCAGTCAAACAAGGCTTGGACTGAGTGCCTTAGAAGAGGAGTAAGTTGCTAAAGACCCTACAAGTTGTATTTGTTCCCAGCTCTGGAAAAGTAAGGCAAGATCAGAACTAAAATGTGGAGTCTTTTCTTCTCTAACTGTGAAGAAATTCAATTCTCAGCCTTTTCAGTGAGTTAGCCCCTTGGCAAGCTAGCAAGTTCAAACCTTTCCAGAAGGACTGTTACATTGAGACACCCTGTGAGAGGCTGGTGTAGACTCCAAGAGAGATGCCTTGTTCTGCCCTGCCTCTAACCTCTGGAGATTTGTACTCAGGTCTAGACTTTGTGTCTTAGGAAAGATAGTGACAAAACAGAGTACATCCATAGGAATATGAATAGGATATCAAAAGGAATAGGGACCAAGTCAAATGAACTCTGGATATTTAGGCTAGAGAAAAGAATATGGAGGGACTATGATCCTTGTTTTCAAAAATGTGATAGGCTATCCTGTCAAGAAGAAGTGTTAAATTTGTTCCATTGAGTTTGAGAGAGCAGAATTAGGGTTTGTGGGTTAGAAGTTGCTGAGAGGCATCTTTAGGATGGATTGGAGGGGAACCCTCCCCCAACTTCTGAATTATCAAATATTTCTGAAAATGGAACTGATTGCCCTTAGAAGAGAACAGATTCCATCTCATTAGACATCTTTAAGAATAAAGATGGATGACCCCTTGTTGGCTATGTAGTAGAAGGGATTCCTTGATAAAGTGTGGCTTGGACTAGGAGTTCACTGAACTTACGCCCTACTCAAGGTGTTAATGATTCTGAAACTAAAACAACAATATAAAAGGGAAAAGAAAGATTTGGAGCCTAATTCTAAAACATTATAGCAGATCCAAAGGTGTATTACTAAATTTTTCACGGTTGGCTCTCTGGGGGAAAAATGTACCCACAACACATTTTAAAGTTTAATCTGCATTAACATTTTTTCCATTAAAAAAAATAAAATGCTATTAAAAAAAGATTTACAAACTGGCTACAAGTATGGGATATAATTGCTAAATTTCTAAAGGATAACCATCATGCAGACATCAAGATGGTTAATTAGATTGTTGATTTAACTATTTGAGAAAATTAGTGTCTAGTGTGCAAAGAACCAGCTTAGATGCTAAAATAATTATGATGTGATGTGATATATAATTATATGCATATAATTATATATTATGATGAGGATTTTTTTTTTTTACAAATTTTTAAGTCTAGACTATCATCACGATAGTAAATCAAACCCTGATTTGTAGTATTTACTGATTTCTGAAGCGTTAATACTCAAACTAGAAATTTAACAATCTGTTCTCTGGACCCAATTCAAACTGACTCCAGCATGTTAAGGATCTGGTTGGATCTTTTCTGTTCAGAGTTATGGTAGAAGTGGCATGGGAATTAAAAAGTCAAAGCTTTTAGCTACTTATAGCTGTAAAACCAAACTGTTAAATCAGAAAGTTCCAATTTAATTGCACTGTTAGTAGGTTATTTAAAAAAAAAATAGGTGTTCTAGCTGCATTCATCAAAAGAGAGATTTCTCCCCTGTCACCTCATATGACTATGGCATTCTTAGTATCCATTGTGCTGCTATACAATAGAGCATTTGATATTGAGGAGTAGAGGGCTGATGAATTTTTCTACAAGATGTTTCTTTTCCCCAACTCTTGTTTACCAGTTCTGCCCATGCTGTACACTGTTAGGGGGAAAGGATGGCAAAGACTGCCCTCCAGTTTGCCAGCATTTGCCTCTTATTGCATTAATCTCTGTTTAAGTGAACAATTTCTCGGGTCTGTAGAACACAATGAAGTTCTTTGTAGTACTTGATAAACAATTTGAGGGCATCCAATATTTCCAAATGCAGATCTGGGAAGATCTTTAGTGATTCATACCAAAAGGGAATTGAATAACTTTGTAAAGAAAAGCCGAGCAGAAAATCCTCTAGGTGATGGACTTTAGGTTTTAAGCTACAATTGCCATTCTCAGAAATAGCAAAATCTCCAACCATGTAATGTACAGAATGAGCTGTAACTTAAGTCTGCTCTAAATAGTGAATAGATGTGTATTTAATTATATCCCCTCAACTTTTATGCTTCTTTAAGAAGAGATTACTTTGAAGGCAAACACTTTACAAAATGAAGTCATGCCATTTTATTTTGAATTCAGTATTAATGTTAGTTGTGATTTTTGAGGAAAGCAATATGGGATTATGTGCTCTCCCATATTAATCATTGCATTAAGTTCGCATTTAATCGAATGTGAAAATTGAGCTATGGTGGGGGGGCACACAGACATGAGGATTGGTTTTAGGTATGTTAGAATTCCATTGTTTGGCAATGTTTAGCAAATTGAAAGTAATTCTGAATTCTGTCTTCTTACTTAAAAAGATATTTACATAATTACTTGATCTCATTAATAGTGACATTTCTTCTAGTTATACAAGTGGAAACTTCTCCATGTTTTGTAATTTGAATCTATTTTTCCCTATAAACTTCCTGTGGAAGATTGAGCAAAGGCCTTCAGTGGAGCCTTCCAGCTGTTGATATGTCATCTCTCATTTTTGTTGTATGGCTAACTCTTTTTGTTTTTTATTTAGAAATGGTCTTGATATCTTTTTAAACTACTTCAAATGTGCAAGTCATTTTTACTGTTGGTGATCTAATTATATTCATTATATATCTTTGGATCACCTTCAATTTTTATTCTTTGAGAGGTCTCTTGTTTTGGTATCTTATTCTATGGCATGGGTATGGGTTGCCCAGGATGGAAAGATGTGCCATGCATTGTTGGAAAGAGTGTCTATACTGATTCTGCCCAATCTAATAAGACAAAGTTCAGTATAAACAAATGAAGATCTTACACATGAATTAAAAAAAAATGAATGTCATGAATATATTTCAGAGGAGGCATAGTTAGGGAACAGTTTGTCTGAAAAAAGATCTAGGGGTTTTAGTGGACAGCAAGCCCTATATGAGTCATTACTGTGATGATGGCATTGTAAAAGTTAATGTAATTTTGCACTGCATTGAGGGGAATAGTTTCTAGAAATAAGGAAGTGATAGTCTCTCTATATTTTGTCCTCATCAGACCATATCTTAAACATCTATTTCATTCTGTATCTATTTCCTTAAACCATAATGTAAGTGAAATGTTGCTAAGCTGAAGAGTATATTCTTGTAATGAAGGATAGTGAAGCACCTTGAATTTATATAATGAATATAGGTTGAATGAATTGGATGTTTGGCCAGAAGAGAAAACTCTTGTAGGATACTATTATTGTGTTAAAGTATTTGAAGGGCTTTAATATGAAAGATGGACTGGAGATATGTTCATTTGACCTCAGAAGATAGGACCAAGATCTTTGTTTATTTCAAGAAACATTTAAGTTTAGTGTCAGAAAAACATAAACAAAACCAACTTTCTAGCAATTAGAGTTGTTTAAAAGGAAAAGGGGATACTTTGGGAAATGGTGGTTCCCCCGAATCAAGCAGATGCTGTGTAACTGTTAGATATGTAGGAATTATTATTTGGGAATGGGTTAGACTATTTGGATACTGAAATCCCTTTCAATGATAAAAATTCTATGATTCTGATAGCATCTTACATCCAGAGAAGTAAATTGTTTTAAGCAATTTGATTCAAAATTTCATAGCCTCATTTACCTCAGTTTCCTCATCTGTAAAATGAGCTGGAGTAGGAAATGGCCATCCACTCCAGTATCTTTGCCAAGAAAACCCCAGATGGGATCAGGAAGAGTAAGGCACAACTGAAAATAATTTAGCAACAACAAAAATTCTAAGTGTGAGATCCAGGTCCTGCACATGGTGAGATAATATTGATATCACTAAATTCAAAGCAGATGACCTAATAAAGTTATGTTCAAGACAATAATTTGATATTTGTGTGAATCTGTGCTCCTGCAGATGTGGCTGCTCCTTTGCATGGCATTGATCATAATGTGTCCATATTTTCTCATTACAAATGACTCATCCTATAATTCTTCATGATGTGCCTTACCAGCATGCTGGGGGATTTCTATAGGACCTCTTGACATTGTGTGGCCAACAATAGAGCATAAATCTTTTCCTTGCTATTATCACATGACCAACCCACCTTTAACTTCTCTTATCAATTCTTTATCTGAAAAATAGACATGACAATAATTTCCTCACTACTTATCTCATGACATTTTTTAGAGATCTTCCCTCTTTATATTAATATATATTAATGGAATAAAACAAGCATTTTCCTTTTTTACATTAATACATATTAATGGGATAAAACAAGCATAGTACAATAAAAAGATGATTGTACATGAAACTGCAAATTTACTTAGCACAGTTAGCCATTTCTTTCAAATATACAATAAAATTATCATGTAAATTTCTTTTTTTCTTCTTTTTTTCTACCCTCCTACCTCATACATTATAAAGAGCAAATAAGATAAAGTATATCAAGTACTTTGTAAAGGGCAAAGCCTCAGTAAAACCAATTGATATTGTCATTTATGGTCTCCTTTTACTACAGTCTACTGGTGGAAGGAAATTCCATCCTTTCCGTGGTCTTTCCTAATATCTAGATTGTAAAATCACATTCTTTCTGCCTCTCTGTAGTATAGTTATATCAACTACTTTGGTAGTGGGTTTGTCATTGACCCTAAAAATGTTGTAGATGTACTTTGTAATTTTTTTTTGTAAGAATGCATCACTTAGCATGGTGGGATTCGCTGACTTTTATCCATCTTTAGACCCCTGCAGCTTAAGAAATGACTGCTAGTATCTGGAATAATTTGCCAAGCTCTTGACCTGTGTCAACAGCTACTTTGTCACATGGTGTGCTTCCATTTTTATCTAGAGATTGGTTTTAGGTACTAGTGAGATTGAAGTGGCTAAGGTGAGAGAAATAACTCCATCTCAAGACCAAAGAAAATTAGGAAAGTGAGAGGGAGAAGGAGGAGGAAGAGAGAATTGAAAGGGAAGGAAACTGTAAGGGTCGGTGAGGTGCTATGGAAAAAGTGCTGGATTTATATTCAGAGAAAGAGCAGATCTGAATCCTTATTCAACCATAGCAAAGTGTGTGACCTTGAGCAAGTCAAATGATCTATCTGGGTTTTAGTTTCCTCTTGTATAAAATGAAGGGATTAACTAGATGACTTCTAAGGTCCTTTCCAGCTCTAAATCTATGATATTCTATGATTATTGAGAGTGTATGTTGGAATTACACCATGGAAAATGGTCTTCATTAATACAAATATTAGGTATTGTTACTAGTCAATGTAGTTTAATGATATAAGTACTGAATTTGGAGTTAGGGAACCTGGCTTCTAGTTTCATCTTTACCACTTATAAGCTAGGTCATGGAAGTAAAGGAGCCTGGAAACAGGAAGAGCTGAGTTCAAATCTTATTTCTGCCAGGTATTAGCCATGTGAACTTGAGTGACCTCTTACTGCCTTGTTTTGTTTCCATCTGCAAAATGGGAAGCATCTACCTCCCAATGTTGATATGAAGATCAAATCAGTTAATATTTGTAGAGTGCTTTGCCAACCTTTAAGTTTTCTATTATTAGGCAACTCACAAATTTCCATTTCTTTCTCTATAAAATGGAAAAAAATAGATTTTGCTTTAGTTATCTTACTTGATTGTTATAAACATTAAATCAGATAGTATTTATAACAACAGTAAATTACAAAATATTATCTAAATACCCTATTATATATTATAATTATATACCACACATAATTATGATGTGTTATGTTTAATAATTATATCACATATAATTATAACACATAAAAATTAAATTATAAAATGTATATAAATGTAAGATTCTTAGTGTTTTTTCCAACTTATTATTCCTACATCGTGGATCATCAGATTTATAGTTAGAAGAGACTTTACAGATCTCTGAATCCAGCTCCCACATTTGATATATGAGGATATTGAGGCTTGGAGAGGTCAAGTGACTTGGTCATGAAGCTAGTAAGTGTCTGAGGGGAGATTTGAACTCAGGAATTCCTGATTCCATGTCTAGTGCACTATACATTACATTATACTGCCTACAATTTTAATCAAGTAAAAATACCGGGATATAGGATGCAAATTTATGTATTATCATCATCGCTGCTACCATGGCCTTCATCATATATTTCAGGCTAAAGTTCTTCTATACCTTTAGAGGGCTAGTTCTGCAAATGATACCTAACTTCACATCTCTGTCATTTTATTACAACCATCACCATCCCAACAACTGCCACCACCACCACTGCCAGCACCACCAATATCATGAAATCTACATTTTCTGACTAAGAAAGGATAGTATTATTGGTATAGACAAGCACAGTCAAGTCTCACTTTTATTGAAGGCAAAGTCATCTTGGTAAGTAAAGAGCAGGCCTAAGTATAAAATTAGCAATTTGCAACTTATAATGCCACTTCACCCCCATCTCTGTTCACCTACCCTAGTAAAAGAATGCCACCTCATTAAGGGCAAATTCTATTTTTCATTTTGTCTTTATAGACCCAGCACCTTGCACAGAGGTGGTATTTAATCAGAGTGGATTGTGTTATCTCCATGTTTAAGATGAAAATATATAGTGGTAAAGGAAAATGTCTAAGGCCACAGGGCCACGAACTGCTTATCCAGTCTTCTCTTTGTCCTTCTGCAATAAATTACATTTTCTTTCCACACCTACTCCTTTCTTTTAATGAAACCTTTCAATGCATAAAACTTCTGTGGTAGGAACCATTTAAACATTTCTCTGATTTTTTTAATATGTTTTTTTTGTTGGTGAGCCTGCATTTCTTTTTTTAGTCTTTATATGATCTTTAACCTTTGTTTTGTACTTCATAATAGAATGGGCAGAATTAGGGGGAGGGGTGTGTTATTCATTGAATTCCAGATACATAATACTTAATACCACATGCACAGAGCTACTGAACTAATATAGCTGCTTCCTGGCTCCTAGACATTCATCCTTCATGGTAGAATTTGCCCACTCAATAGCTATGGTCTGTGATGTTGTGCTCCCCCTTTCAGACATCCTATTTTCAGGGAGAAAATAAATTCAGGAAGCAGTAAGGAAACCAGGAAATCATTTTTCAAATAAATCATGTTGGAATTACTTAGGGGAGGAAAACCAAGATTTTAATTTCTACAAAACACAGAATTATAACAG
Source organism: Bettongia penicillata ogilbyi (assembly GCA_023548195.1). Taxonomy (NCBI): domain Eukaryota; kingdom Metazoa; phylum Chordata; class Mammalia; order Diprotodontia; family Potoroidae; genus Bettongia; species Bettongia penicillata. The sequence continues at coordinate 7,389,164 of JAJHZJ010000055.1, read as the reverse complement.
ATATAAGGGTTTTCCACCTTAAAAAAACAGGTTGAGATTCTGCTATTTACTTAATCCTTCTAAAATATTCCTTACCAAACTAAGCAAATGCAAATTTTTGAAACCTGAATTACATTTTTTTTAAAGTTAAACATAGAAATTTTCCATGTTAATTTGTACAGAGGACTCCACAGTCTTCTTCCTCTTGCTTTGGACAAATCTACCATGTCAAAGCTCAGTTGCTCCTTTTGCAAAGTAGGGATAGTAGTATCCTCATCGGTTTCTAGATTTTTAGATTTAAAGCTAAAAAAGGAACCTTACAGACCATCAGATTCAGTCCTTTCATTTTACAGATGGGTAAATTGAGGCTGAGAAAGGTTAAGTGACTGCCCTGTGCCATTCCCAGCACCAAGCCAATGTTCTATCTTTCTCTGCTTACCTGAGTTATCATGAGGAGCAAATGAGTTAAGGAGTGTGAAAATATGTTGTAAAATTACAAAATTACAAAGCACTGTCTGTACAGATGTAAGAGATAAGAAATTCAATTCATTTCAACCATGAGGGATAAAAACATTAAATTCATCTTACAATTTAATAACCGTTAGTTATTTCCACAATGAGGTACCAAGTACCTTGTTAACTTGTAGGCGTACAGGACAAAGCAAGGCAGTCTCTGACCTCATACCTCATACTATCTGTGATGGTGGGAGGGCTGAGTGGGTGAGGCTGCTGCAGTAGAATATAAAATGTTCACAAAAAAAATTGTGATGCCAGGAAGGGGAAACAGAGGAGACAACATCTAACACCTAAGCCCTGAAGGAGGATACAGGTTCTAAGAGATAGAGGTGAAGAAATAGTACATTCCCAGCACAGAGAATTCGTGGAGAATGACTTTCAGGACACAGAAAGCAGTCCTTTTTTCTATCATAACTTCCCTTTGAGAGGTAGCTAGGTAACTCGGTGAACTCTGTCTACTTAATTCAGATCTGGCTTTAGATACCTTGGGCAAGTCACTTAACGCCTGTTTGCCTCACTTTCCCTCAATTGTAAAATGGGAATAATGGCAGCCCTTATCTCTCAGAGTTATTGTGAAGATCAAAGGATCCTCCTCTATTCCCCCTCCTGTGACTTCTCCTTTTCCTTCCATTTATTCTCTCAGATCCAGTTGCTCACACCAGTAAATGAGGTGGGAGCCATCATCTCAGTTCCTTCTGATGAAATGGAAAACCCACATGCCTTGCCCTGACTGGGTATTCTAAGGCCCCTGAGGCTTTATTATCTACTCTGATCCTGGGCTCTGTCAGTTTTAACTACCTTAGCCCAAGAACCCTTTCCTTCAGCCCTGTGGGAGCTCCCCCTGGGCTTCTCGACTAACCTGATAAAGTTCTTTCTTGGATGTGTCAACTCCCCCAATTAAAGTGTGAACTCCTTGAGAGCTGAGACTGTGTTACTTTAAAAAAAAATCTTGTTTGTTTGTAAGTAAACTTACCTCAAACACATGGTAAGCATTTTGTAAATGTTATTTTCTAAATTCATTTATTATTAAGAGTTCTGAGAAGTGGATGATGAGAGGTAGAGGGTGGATCTGTGGGAGCCACAAGCTGTCTTCCTTCATATCTCCTGATACTGTCATAGCACAGATCTCTGTGATCCCTCCAAAACTACATGAACCGGTACATTCCTGTCACTCCATAATGCGATGGAATGTACTTCATGACAGTAGCAGCTCTTCACAGTGATTTTCACACATGATTTGTTGCTAAAAGACTTAGGCTGTTTGCCTTGTCAACAAACTTTGTGGATTTGGTGGTGACTAAATGAGGGGTTATTCCCTACGGTGGGATTGGAACAGCTGGAACAAAGCAAAATATTGGGATGTAATAAACTTTACAGTGGTTTTATTTCTTCAAAAACTTTTAATTTGCAGTAAGTATATCCTCTTTTTTGCTAAAATCACTTTTTTGTATAAATTGTATAAAATTTGGCCTTGAATAAGCATTCCTTCAATAGAGACAAAACTTCCAGGCCCTCTGGAAGAAAGGAAACAAAAAATAAATAATTTTTCAGGTAGGTGCTTTATTCTGAAAATGTCTAGATCAACTGGACTTCTGGCATAATTTTGGTTAAAAACTTAAATGAAAAAGTCAATTTCATTAGCAAAAATTACCTTTCTTTTCTTTCAGTTTTTGATGATCCAGTCTTTCTATTGTGCTGCCCACAATAAACATTTTTTTTCCCTCCCTAGCAATGATTAACTAGGTTTAAAAAGTTTTTCTTCTTGCTGTTTTTTTTTTTTTTTTAGTAAATCAACGAGTATTTATTAAGCACTTGGCCATATTCCAGGTGCTGTGTTAAGCATTTCACAAATATTATCCCATTTGATCCTTACAACAACCCTATTTAAGCCACCTTTATACTCAGATCTGGCTAATTTCAGGCCCATTGTCCAAGTTTCCTGGACTTTTTCTGTAAAATGTTTTGGTAACGACTTAAAGAAAGACATGAATACTCAATTTCCAACACCAATAGCCACTTCAGTATCTTTTACAGTTATGGAAGTATGCACCTTAAGAGCCACAACTTTTGCATGTTTCCTTGGAATAATATTTATTCTTAAAAACTATAGACTTAAAAGCACAACAGAAGTAAACAATGAAATGTATGTATGGCATGACATTTATCACTCAAGTGACAAAGCATTAACCAAAGGAGGAAAAACCAGGTCAATCTAGTTTTATCTGGTCAGTGTCTGCCATTTTGAATTAGCCTGATGTCGGTAGATGTACACATGTAACTAATATTTTCACAAAATAAAACAATAGCAAAATTATTGCTTATCCCAAATAATTCACATTCTCCTACACACTTGGCTCAATTGAGAATTTTCCACTTTTATCAACTTCTGACTCTGGAACCAAATTCCTTGGAAATAGTTTATTTCCTTTGCAACTCTTATCTTTAGACCAAACTGCTGAAGAGATCAGGGTAAGAGAGTTTGGTATGTTTGAAAACGATAACATTTCTAGAGTGCTTTAAGGTTCTTTTCATACAAAAACTTTGTGAGGATTTGTGGTAGTCTAAATAACCCTAGGGCAGCTAGGTGACACAGTGTATAGAGTGAGGGCCTGGAGTCAGGAAAACTTGAATTAAAATCGGACCTCAGACGCTAGCTGTGTGACCCTGGGCAAGTCACTTAACCCATTTGCCTCAGCTTCCTTGTCTGTCAAAAGATCTGGAGAAGGAAATGGCAAACCACTCCAGCATCTTTGCCAAGAAAAATCTCAAATGGGTTCACAGAGAATCAGACACAACTGAAATGACAGCACAACAATAGAATACCGTTAATAATTTTTTTTCCCCGTTGGGATTCAGTACAGATCATAGGACACCAAGACTTTGTGCTGGAAAGCACCTTAGTGACTAATGTAGTCCAACCCCCATAATTTATAAATAAAAAATCTGAAGTCCAAAGAGGCTAAGTGATTTGCCTAGGTTCCCATAGCTAGTGAGAATCAGTGTTGGGACTCCAAGTGAGTCTTCTGATTCCATATCCATTGAAGCAGCAAAGTTGTACAGTGGACAGAACAGCGGGCCTGCAATTGGGAAGATAAATTCAAATCAAAATCAAAATACTACTACTTCTAGGGACCTAAACCAATCACTTCACCTCTGTCTTCCTCGGTTTCCTCAACTGTAAAATAGAGATAATAACAGCCCCTACCTCCCAAGATTCTCGTAAGAATCAAATGAGATATTTGTAAAGTGCTTAACACACTGCCTGGCACATAGCTGGTGTTTAATAATTGCTTATTTCCTTCTCCATTACACTGTGTTGCAACAAAGGAAATGGGCTCAGTGAGTAGCAAGGGGCTAAATATTGTTATATTCTGGGCAAGTATTGAGATTAATGAGGGCTGGAAAGAATAGTCATGTTATTTCCATTCAGACTTAACTTTTGTCCCTCAACATACAGGAAATGGAACTTTGGGAAGTTAAATCGGTGCAAACAAGGGAATTATTTCTCTGAGCCCCATAGTTAAACATAGCTTCATTGAGATGTCAGAAATGTATCATTTCTTGCCATAGAGCCCTTTGGCAAAGAATGAAACCTGTATAATCCATCACTCCTGAGATTTTTCTTCAGGGACTACGGCCCAGGAGTATGGACACAAACTTTAAAATATAAATGAAACCTTTCCATTCATGGACTCCTTCCAATCCCAGAGTGTGTGTTTTTGAAAATAACACAGAAGTTTTGGGTTACATGTGGCTACTCATCCATACTGCACATGGTATTTTGGTACTAAAATGACCACTGACATATTCTTTGGTATTATAACCCTGTGTTCTGAAAGAGCAACTTAAAGGAAGGCCTTTGAGGCAAAATTCCTTGTTACCCAACAACTGCTAATCCGTATGTTTGAGTATTCGCCCAATTTTAGAAATAGCAATGCATCTTTCTGTGAGATACTTTTTCCACTAAACATTCTGTACACATTTTTGCCTAGGCTTTGAGGATTTAAATATAAAAAAGTTATATGTAAAAACATAAATAAAATAAGAATCCTTTACCTGAAGAAAATTGAAATCTAGAAGAGGGATTCCTTTTCTCATATTGAAATTTCTTTTTTTTAATTATTTACTTTTAATATTCATTTTGTAAAATTTAGATTTTTAAATTTTCTAATGAGAGGGTCCTTTAGCCCTTTCCCTACCCATTAAGAAGGGTTATTTATTTTTACAGCATTAATATTATGCTGTATTCACAGAGGGATTTCCCCTGTATTGATGAAGTCACAACTCTGGATAAATCCACATGCATTTATGTATTTGAGAATATAATATGTGTGAAGTTATGCAAAACATATTTCCCTATTAGCCATTTTGCAAAAATAAAAAGCAAGAAAAATAAAGTGAAAAACACATGCATCAGTCTGTACTCTGAGCAGAACAGACTGTCATGGACCCCTTTGGTAGCCTGGTAAAGTCTATGGACCCATTTTCAGAATACTGGTTTCAAATGTACTGAATAGGATACATAGGATTACAAAGGAAACTAATCCTATAGAAAGACAGCTATCCAGCTTTATATTTTTAAAAGAACAAGATCACAGACCCCATGTTAAGAATTCTCTAAGAGAAAGGACAAGATAGGCACACAAATAAATACGGTAATACAAAACATGTTAGGTGGATCATTGAGAGGAGGAAGATACCATTTTCTTCTCAGATGATTAAAGTCGGATGAGTCTTGAAGGATGGTTAGAATAGTTGGGAAAACCATTCCAGATAAGTGCCGGCAGAGGTTCTGTGGAGGCAGCAAAGGCTATGGGGATTATGAGGTTAATTTTATTCTTTTTTGAGTACCTGTAGTATGAAACAATGTGTGTAATGGGAAAAAACAAACTAGATTTGCAATAGATCAAAAAGCATTCCTTAAGTGCTTGCTATATGCTAGGCACTGTACATACAAAAAACAAAAAGGAGACAGTCCCCTAGAATGTAATTCTAGACAACATTCTAGAATTGCGTTCCAGGAGTGAAGACAACATGTACTTATGTGAATATACACAGAAAAGATAAATACAGTGTAGTTTGGGGAGAGGCAGGATGCTTGCATTTGGGGGAATTAGGGAAGGATTTTATAGAAAGTGGAGCTTGAGCTGAGTTAGAATTGTTGGTTCAAATCTAGATTCTGTCATATACCACCTTTGTGACCTTAGACCAATAGCTTAGATTCTTTGGATTGCCATTTTATCAACTATAAAATTATAGAACATAACTAGGATGCTAGTTCTAGGGTCATTTTCAACTCTCAATTTATTAAGACATATGGGAAAACACAATAGTGTGTGTGTGTGTGTATGTGTGTATGAGAGAGAGAGAAAGTTGTGCTCATTTTTAGTGCAATTATGAAAATCATTTTCAAACAAATATTGATACAGTTGGCTTATTAACAAGATTGTAATCTGAATCTCTTCATTAGCTTTGTTTGCTTTTCAAGGCATAGGCATATGTGGCTACTGTTCTGGTTTGTGCACATGTGAATGAGTTCCTTATAAAGAAACCTTCTTCTTTTGTTCAGGGCCCTATATGATACCCCTAGCTCAGAACTGTGGACAATATACATAGTGGCCTCCCAGTTTTGCCACTTACTACCTGCTACCTGTGTAATCTTGGAAAAGTCTCCTGTCCTCTCTAGGCCTCAGTTTCCTTATCTGTAAAATGAGGGGATTGTGGCTTCTAAGACTTCTTTGAACCTATGTGGGATGGGGCTAGGACTGGCCTATTACAAATTTTGCCTTATAATTTTATATTAGGTGAACAATAAATATCAACTTTTTTGGGTGGATCTATGTCAATTTTAAGTATGAATTATATGTCATTCCATCAACAAGCATTTATTAGGTGCTTACTGTGTACCAGGCACTTTGCTAAGGGCTGGGGATTCAAAGAAAAACACCACCAACCAACTACAGTGCCTGCTGTCAGGGAGCTTTAATGAGAGAAAACAGCATTTACAAACCTTAGAGAGGAAGGCTCTATATTAGGTACTGGCCCCACGGGCAGGAAAAGGTAATATTTAAGTGGAATTGTGAAAAACGTCAGGGATTTAAAAGGTAACCATGAGGAGGGAGAATATTTCTGGCTCGAGATAAAGTCAGTGCAAAGGAGAGGAGATAGAATGTTGTACAAAAGGAACTGGTAGTAGACCAGTATGTCTATATGGCAACATGTGTAAAATATAATCCTGCTAGGGTCTGAATAGTGTGAATTATGAATTCTTTGAAATGACTATGTATTCTGATCCATACCATTCAAAAGTTATAATGATGTAAATATGGTCACTGATTCCAGCCCCGTGGAAATATGCAGTGCGAACTCAAATACAGTTATTTCTTCCACACTGAGAGAGTTTAGGGGCACAGTGCCCCTGTGATCCAGAAAATCCGCATAAAAATTTTGACCTCTTCATACTAGAGAAGTCTACTTTTTTCTTTTTCTTTTCCTGGCATGTTTAGAGTACCTTATTATAAAATTTGGGTTGATATTATACAATATCATACATATAGTTTATGCATTTCTGAGTTTCTAAACTTTTCTGTGTCATCTACTGGCCTTCATGTATTGTCTGCAGCTTCTGCAAAACTCCTCCAAAATGGCCATTTGATTTCTTATGCCTAACAGTGATACATCAAAACCACAGTGGGGAAAATCACTAACCTGTGTAAAGGGAACACTTCACAGGCTTCATGATTTACATTATTTGAGACTTAACCTTAATATGTAAAGAAGACTAGGAAAGATAGGAAAGGGTGGAGTTGTGAATATGAATAAGAAGAGTGCCCATTGGAAACTGGAGGAGATTACTGAGCAAGGTGGTAGGGGTTGACCTGGTCAAATTTACCCTTTAGGAAAAGCATTTTGGCAGCTGTTTTGACAATAGAATGGAATGGGGTGAAGCTTAAGACCGAGTTACCAATTAGTCAGCTACTGTAGTTGTCAAGGTGAGACTGGGAACTAGGAAAGGAAAGCCTTGTACCTGATCCACCAGGAAGTGTAGGTGTGGCATCATTGTTTAAAATCTTTCTCAGACAAAAATCTATTATGTGGAATGAAAAAATATAAAATACTTCCTAAGACAATTACTGTTTTGGATATCTTGTCTGCAATCGTAAATACCATTGACTTAGCGCTTCATATATACCATAGAGGGTGTCCCAAAAGTCTTAGTGCAGCTTTAAGCTTTAATAGCTTAATTAACCACCACCTAGATGGGGATAAAGGAGCATAAAGAGGCTGGATCCTGGGAGCAGTGGGAGGAAAATGGTGATGCTGGAGGAAAGGAGAAAGATAAGGAATAGTGTGAGATGCACTTGGAGTAGGAGGATGTTTCTGAAGACAGAGGCAGACAGAGAAGAGGAGATGCCGCAGCCTTCACTCCAGTTCAGCCAGCCCACTGAAGTTCCAGTTCTAGAACTCCTGGCCCCTTTCCTTCCCCTCTCCTGGACCCTACCTCTGCTTCTGGCCTTATAGCTGAAAAGGAAGAATATAAGTCAATCACTCCCTCCCTACTCCCTCCTACTCAACCTCTACCCTCATTGAATTAATTTTGGAGGATATGGGGGTGGGGGGGGTTGGGGAGAGTGTGTGTGAGTGGATAGATTAGAGTCTTCTTAAATTCATTTAAATATTTTTGAAAGAAAATAAATAGCTCTTACAGCTTAAAACTGCACCTAAGATCTTTAGGATATCCTGTATTGCCTTATTGTGGAAATAATCCTATGAGGTCAATAGCAAAGGCATTATTAACCTTTTACAGATGAAAAAACTGAGGGTGAAGGAGGCTGAGAGATTTGCCCAGGGTCACACAGCTGCGTGTCAACAGTAGGAATTAAAGTCAGGTCTTCCTGACTCCAAGTCCAGTGTTCTGCATTTCTAACCCATAGGATGAAGGGCTGAAACACAGAGTTTAGGCTGCTGCTCTAGAGGGAAAACAATATAGATGGCTATGCCAATTTTAAACTACATGAGGCCAGCATTTGAGAGTTTCAGTTTCATAGGTTATTTATAATATAATTATAGGAGAATAAATCCTCTCTCTTGATGACAATGTGCTTCATAAAGCATACTTTTAAAAAAATGTTACATCTCTCCATGATATACAGTTTGGGCCAGAAAGAAAAAAAAAAACTCCTCAGTTTCTGGGTCATTCCTGGTGAAGTAGTAAGTAAGTAGTAGTAAGTAAGAATAGGAAAAATAGCGGGGCTGGTGTTTTGTGGCTCAGTGTGAGGGTAGAAGGGGCCAAGGGTATGGTGGAGAAGGGGTGAGAAGAGGACAAAGCAGAGCTTTTTAGTACAAGTTTACACAGGGGAAGACCCCGGGTCCATTGCCAAAACATGATTTCCAATTTGTTTATTCAGACCCATTATCTGGGTAAAATGAGCTGTCAGCGAAGCCACAAGTATGATGCTGAGCTGTTGTCTTAACCACAAACAGGTTGCAATATTTACTTAAAGAGCCATGAGCTCCAAGCTAGCCATTGTTAGCAGAACAATAAAATACTCCTTGTGTTAGGACTCGTGAGGTGAATGCTGCAGCTACTACTCTCATCCCCCTTTTATAGAATATAGTAAAGGAAAGTTGTGACCTCTCACACAGATAAGTGTCAAAAGTGAGACTCAGTCAAACCTTCCCAATTCCCCCTTGGGAAGGTCCAGAACTATGCATAACACCACCTAGCTAGGAGAAGGAAGTGCTTGCATTTTAGAGATTAGAGAGGATTCCTGCTTTAATTGATAGAAAATCTGGATTCCAGTCCTACCTTTACTCTAGCTGCTCCTGGCAGCTTTTAAGGTTAATGACCTGTATTGGGAGAGGGAGTTTGCTCATAGGGAACCTTCTTAGCTTCCCTTCCACCAAGTCTCAGTGAAAATCCCTTCTTCTGCAAGAAGCCTTTCCTAGTCTTCCTTAATCTTAATATCTTCCCTGGGAGATTGTTATTCAGTTGTATTCAGTTATGCCTGACTCTTAGTGACCCCATTTGGGGTTTTTCCTTGGCAAAGATACCAGAGTGGTTTGCCTTTTCCAGCTCATTTTATAGTTGAGGAAACGGAGGAAAATAGGGTGAGGTGACTTGCCCAGGGTTACACAGTGAGTGTCTGAGGCCAGATTTGAAGTCAGGAAGAGGAGTCTATCCACCATACCACATAGCTGCCTATGAAACTAACCTGTGAAACTTTCCCCAATTTATCCAATATATTTCCTGTTTAAGAACAGTTCTTTCCAAGTAATCTTTCCAATTAGATTGTGAACTCTTTGAAAGTAGGGACTTTTTTTCCCCACCTGCCTTTCTTTGTCTCCTTACTAAACTGCCTGGCACTTAAGAGCTTAATAATAATGATGATATCAATGAAATCAGAGTTCTAGTCCAGAGGTGGGGAAACTTCGGTCTCAGGCCACATGCGGCCTTGAGGCTGCAGGTTCCTCACCCTGGTCTAGTCCCTATCCCTATTTTGAACTGGAGTTTGAGATGTTTCTTTGAATTAAGTAAGAAGTCTTGGGCTGCTTCTAGCTCTGGTCATTGCTTAGGGCTTTCATATCCTATTTGCCTTGTATTTGGAGCATGTAGTCATTTAACCTGTTAATCAGTACCTTGGCCTCTTTCCCCCATCTAATGCCTCAATTATACAGACAATGTAGTCTGAAGAACTTCCCTGAATGAGTCCATCAGGACAGGCTCACTGAACAGTGGACTCCTGCTTTCTCCCTCCCCTCTTCTCTTTGAGGTGAGGTAAGGGTAGGCATTGGTTGTACTAATCTTTTGAATGCATTGTGACTAAATTAGCTATTGACAGAGGGGAAAAAAATCCAACAAAAGGACACTTTAAAAAAAGGCAGATTGGAGAGGCTTTCCAGATCGGTTGGTAATTTAAAAACTAAAATGGATCTAGGGTTCTGGGGGTGGGGACCCACGGAGGTTGCTTTCTTTCTGTTTCAGTAATTATGCCTGTTATAAAAGGAATTGTCCTTCCAGTCTCCCACCTCCAGAAAATTGAGATCCCATGTCAAAGATGCAGTGTCTAGAATAAGTCCCCAGCTAACTGCAGAAAGGAAGCCAGTGTTAGGACTGCGTTATAACCCAGCCAGATCTCCTGATGCCCAGCCTAAGACTCTTTTATACAGAAAACTGATGAGTGATCATAGAAGGGTTTATAAGCTTTTTTTTTGTAGGTCACAAAAACATATATAAATGATAAAAACAATAGTTTTTACTAATAACATTATTGATTAATAATAACCTGCCAGTGAAAGATAACAATAGGGACTACACTTATGATTTTATTAGTGATTTGTTTATGATTTATTTATAACTTATGAATTTATTATTATTAACTCTCCTAGATGAGGAAACTCCCTTTTTACCAATTCAGGTCAGCACCTTCTTTGTAATTTATAGTCTTAGAGAAGCGAAATATGCTTTTTAAAAATAGGTTTAAGGTTTACAAAACACTTCACACTGAGCTTATGAGATTGTTGGTGTGTATATTATTTTCCTCATTTGACAGATGAGGGATCTAAGCTCTGTTCAGTAACTCACTGAAGGTCGCACAAACAGCCAGTGTCAAGCAAGGACTTGAACTCTGCTGTCTCCTGTTGTTTCCACTATACCACCTGCAAATGAGTCGGTTGCTCAAGAATCCCTAATCCAAGGTCCATGTCAGTTTCCTGAAAGAAGCCTGGAACATGGGCTGTGTTTGGTCAGTGGTAAATGACCCCAACAAGCCTTATTTTTCTTGTTCTTCTTTATGGAATGTCAATATTTATCATGTTCTCCTCCCTGGCAGGTTGAGTGGATACAACAGCAAGTGGTTAAAAAAAGGATAAAGAGGGACTTTGAACTCAGTGGTGCCCAGTCTACTTATTTCAATGATCCCAAGTGGCCAAGCATGTGGTATATGGTAAGTACAAGCAGTAATAACAGCAAAAACTATGGACTCTTAATTCATACAGTTCAAATCCTTGCCGACTGATGGACTTCTGTTGGGACTGAGCATTGTATTCACATAGCGGAAGGGAGCATTATTTTCTGCTTCAAAGCCAATTAAGTGGAGATTAGTTAATGTGCTAGCAGAGGTTAGAACACTATTAATTATGTTTTTTTTTTACTTCTTTGAATTGTGCCCTATATAACATTATGCTATAAGAGGGAGGAAATGGAAAGTTTAATGGCTGAGATTTTGTTGAGATCACTCTAGGTCATAGTCTTCCAATTGAGGGGTGAATATCAGAAAACAAACCACGGACTTATTCATATGTCACTAATGAACTTTTTTAAGGTAAGATCTGTGATTTCATTGGCATAAGGCTATCTCAGTGAGGTATTACTACCAACCCAGATACCCACACCTTCTGCAACTTGTAGTATTACAGGCTAATAAACATTTGAAGGATGAGAAGTTGTGACTTTCTCAGGTTTGGACAACTAATATATGTCAGAGGCTGGATTTGAACCTGGGACTTCTTCACTATTCCATGATGTCTTTTAATAATACAAGATTGTTTTGGGGAGTAGGGCTTGCTTATGTCCTCTGTTCCCAGGGCCTGGCAGATAGTAGGTGATCAATAAATACACAGATTCATTGATTAAACCAAGCTTTATTTAATTACCCATCTCTGGTACACATCGTGTCATTTCAACAATTCTCTTAAGCAAATCAAGGAAATATAGGGAGAAGAAAAGACTGGGAACAGGATCCACAGAATTCCTAAGTCTCCAGTGACCACTAGGTACAATTTCTGGACATGATGATTTCAGAGGTTTTTTAATTCTTCTGAGGAAGCTAATCTGATCGCTCCATAGTTGTCTGTAAGAGAAAAGCAGAACTTTTAAGTATGGAATTATCATTCTCAATGTAGAGGGATGGTGGGTAGGAGGGAGACAAGTCAGGTTTTTGCTGATTGAAAAAAGTAAAATATAATTAAAAAACTAAAGTCTGAAGTTAAAAAGTAGACATCATTTGTTGAGTATTCACGCAAGCCTAACCTGGGTAATTTAAGCTTGATTTTTGTGACAGTTACCTGGTCTCGCTTACAGTTTTTCCATTTGGTTGGTTGGCTCCTTTAACATTTGGAGTTGTTTTCAGTTTATAGGGTCACTGCTCTTGCTCGGAATGAAAATAAGTTCTGATTTTATGCTATTTTTGAATACTGCAGGAAGTTAAGGCTGTGTGTGACAGGAGGAGGCACATGAGGGGTGGGTCAAAATTTCGAGAAGTCAGTGGAAACTCACAATATAGATGGCTTTAACATAATTAAGTAATCTATTTGGCCATTTTCTTTTTTTGCTTTTGGAAAGCTCTACTTGTCTCTAAGGAAAATAAAATATTAATAAGGGCACTTTAAGGATCCAAAATTGAGGATGACCAAGCTTGAAACATTTATTCCTGAAAGTTATTTCAACATTATATGTATATTACATACTATATGTAAATAATTACCCAAAATCCATTAAATTTTAAAAATTTGTTCCAGACTTTTGGTTTTCTTGATGTAGGGAGTATCCCAGTGAGGAAACCTCCTAGAGAATAGGCTGTGCTGGTTACAATCTAACAGCTGCCTTGGTGCAGTAATGATGATAATAATTGACACTGTTATAACAATTTAAAGTTTGTAAAACATTTTACATATGTTCTCTTATTTGAGCCCCGACAACCCACTGAGGTAAGAACCGTTATTATCCCCATTTCGCAAATGAGGATACTGAGATTTAACTGACTTAATAGCAACACAGGAAACATTTGTCAAAGGTGGGATTTGAATTCAGTTCTTACTGAGTCATTTCCAATAAGAATTTCCTTCTTGCCCTGATAGAATGTAAACTCTTCCCACCAGGGACTATTTCATCTCTATCTTTTTATCTCAAGTGTCTAGCACATAGTAAGTTTCTAATTAAATGTTTGTTGGTTGGCTGCCTATCCTTAGACTGAAGGATCATTATTTGGTGGGAAGATTGGACTCTTCTTTTTAGGAATGGGAATCTTATATATAATAAATTTTTTTAAATTTATAATTGTTTTACATTTATCAGTGAGTCTAGTATGACCTCAGTAGTTCCAATTCCACTTATATCTACTACCTTCCATCTGTTTGTTGCCTTTAATTTATCCTGCTTATAGCTTGTTTGTATATAGTATTCATATGTATATATATTGTATATATGTTTGTGTATACATATGTATGTTTCAATATGCAACTCTAAGTCTATTTCCTCTCTGTCATTAGGTAGGTGGCTTGTTTCATCATGAGACCTCTGAAATCATGTCTGGTCCTTATACTGATGAGAATTCCTAAGTTTCATCGATCAGAATTCCTAAGGAATTTAACTGGTCTTAATATAAACACTGTTGGAATTTAGCACTAGAACTTCTGATTGATACCCATTTTTATAAGTTGGAAATTATATTAATATGGTAACTATATAGTACCATAAAAGTGCTTTTGTGTTTCAGTCACCAAACAATAGTAAACACCATTATTAATAATTATGTCTTAATATTTAATAAAATTGTATTATTATATAATAATTATTAGTAATAACTAATTACTTGGAATTACTTGTTCATCTCCTCAGGACTAGAATGATTTTAATAAGAATTCATAATAGAAAATGTCACATGACCAAGCCCAATAGAATATTTTTTAAAATGAAACTGACAAAATTCCAGTGTTTCTTGACCAGAGTGAGAGACCTGTATTCAAGCCTCTTTTTTGACAGATACTGACTCAGCTCTTGGTGTCCTGGGCTAGCAGTTCTCAAACTTTTTGGTTTCAAAAAGTTTGGTCTCTCTTTGTTGGTATTTATTCATTTTAGTCACGTCTGACTCTTCATGACTGCTATTGGAGTCTTTCTTGGCAAAGACTCTGGAGCGATTTGCCATTTCCTTCTCCAGCTCATTTTACAAGTGAGGAAACTGAGGCAAGTAGGGTTAAGTGACTTACCCAGGATCACACAGCTAGCGAGTATCTGCGGCCAGATTTGAACTAAGGAAAATGAATCTTCCTGACTCAAGGTCCAGCACTCTGTTCACTGTACCACATAGCTGCCTAGGGTCTCTCTTTATACTCTAAAAATTATCTTTTGTTTAAGTGAGTAATATCTATTGATTTCTTAACTATTTTTAGAAATTAAAACATCCTGGTAAATAGTTTTTGCCTCATAGATGCCCAGAAAGGCTCTCAGGAAGCCTTATGAGTTTCTGGACTGTCTGTGTCCGTAGGCAGCTCTCTAAGACCAAAAATTGAAGAGTAGGTACATGTCTTCATTGTTAGAGGGAGTCTTCTTTATGGGATTTATTTTCCCATACTAAGTCAACCACAAATGCCATCTAAAAAAAAATTATTTCTCTACATTCTACCTCATAAGAGATGCTGAATCTTCATCTGAAGATAATAATGTTGATAATACTAGTGATAGCATTTATAGTGCTTTAAGGTATACAAGGCACATTACAAAAATTTCTCTTTTTTTATCCTCATAACAAACCTACAAGGTAAGTACTATTATTATCCCTATTTTACAGATGAGGAAACTGAGGCAAATAGAGAGTTAAAAAAATATCAATGTTTACATGTCATTTTAAAGTTTGGGAAACTCTTTAAGAATATTATCTCATTATGTCCTCACAACATCTCTAGGAGGTAGGTACTATAATTATCCCCATTTTATAGATGAAGAAATTAAGAGATTAAGTGATTTGCCCAGGGTCACATAGCTAGTAAGTATCTGGGGCTATATCTGAACAAGTCTTCCTAACTCTAAGTCTAACACTCTACCCATTCATGACTCCACCTAGTTCCTTGCACAATTATTCTGTTATTAAGAGATGATGATCTGCTTAAACCATGCAGTAATTAAAACAAAGTTGCAGAAAGGGGGACCTTCTCTCTCTCTCTCTCTCTCTCTCTCTCTCTCTCTCTCTCTCTCTCTCTCTCTCTGTCTGTCTCTCTGTCTCTCCTAAGTCCATGACATTGAGTTTCATGAAGACATCCTGGTTGGTTCTTTTGGAAAATTTTTCAGATTTGCAGATCAGCAGAGTGAGAATTAGCTGAGTTCTTCTGTGTGGGGGGGATATAGCTGCCAAAAACGATTGACTAGTTAGGACAGTAATTGTGAAAAATGATTTTAAGCCACATGGTACTTTCTCAGCCAACTGGATGGGGTTCAGCACTCCAAGAGTGTGGAACATGGCTGTTTCTGTGGTTGGCGCACTCGAGCCTTTCTGATGATTTATACTCTCATTTAACTCTAATAAAAACTGGTGGAGTTTATGGTATTATTGGCCTGGCAGCTTTGAAATCATCCTTTTTAAACAATCCATTTAGTTTTTCAAATTGAAAATGCAACATGGTAGAAATATGTAAGCATGTGGTGCAGCCAGAGAGAACCAAGAGGCCTCGGTGAAAAAGAACAGACAAAAGGCAGGGTAGCAAATGATGTAGTGGAATGATCATTGGATGGGGAGTAGGGAAACATGAGGTTTTCATTCAAGCTCTGTTGGCAACTAGCTATGTGACCTTGAAGAAGTCATCTTTCTTCTTCTTTCCTTAGTTTCCTCATCTGTAAAATGAGGAAGCTGGATTGAACAGTCTCTAAAGTCTCTTCCATCTCCAAAATATCCAATCGCTTTATCAGGAAGAGAAATGAATATTATAAGGTGACCAAGGCCAACATTGAAATTATCCAAATAAGCTCAATACTCCTCATAGCTTTTCCCTAACATAGATTAAACTACTGACTTAAATTTCAGTGGTTATATTAAACAGACAAATAAACAGATAAACACACAAAGATCTCTCTCAGTGTAATGGGTGAAAAGAACACAGGATTTGAACTGAAGACCTGAATTTGAATCTTTGCTCTATCACTTACGACCTCTGTGACCTTGAACAAGTTCTTTGACCTCTTTGAGTCTCAGTTTGCTCAATGGAAAAAATGAAGGGATTGAACTGTGTAACTTTTAAACTCCTTTCTAGCTCCGTCTGTGATCTGATACACAGTACTAGATAGAGCACTGGGCTTGCAATCAGAAGACTTCATCTTCCTGAGTTCAAATTGTGTGCATTTGTCCTTCATTGCCAAAGAAGACCATGCCATCAGAGAAATGATGACATGACTTGCACTTGACTTTGTTTTGAGTGAAGGAGGGCTGTGCAGGTCACCAGCCTCACTTCTCCTCCAGAGCCATCTGAATCCAGTGACCTGATATTCCTCAGGATGACTGGAGATGACCCAGGATGCACTGGGAGACCTTGAGCCCTTTAGATCAAGGTCTTAGTAATTACTCACTTAGGGTGAGGCAATGCCCCTTCATTGAATAAGCCTGTTTAAGAAGTAGCCAGGGCACGGCCCCTTTAATGACATCAAGAAAAAGAAAGACATCAGGCTGAGTGGGAAACAGCAACGGTTACTATCAACAATCACTCTCAAGCTAGGGGGGTCCAGGAGACCCTGGCGGGGGCCC
The DNA here is from genome assembly GCA_023548195.1 of Bettongia penicillata ogilbyi. Classification (NCBI taxonomy): domain Eukaryota; kingdom Metazoa; phylum Chordata; class Mammalia; order Diprotodontia; family Potoroidae; genus Bettongia; species Bettongia penicillata. The sequence goes on along the minus strand of JAJHZJ010000055.1, from coordinate 7,372,161 downwards.
TTTGGAGTGCCAGTTTCAGAGTGTAGTAGGTTTAGGTTTTGGGAGAGGACAGGGGATGAGGGGAGGGGAAAGGAATAGAGTCATTTGGAAAATGTGTAATTTTTTTTCCTAGTTTTGAATTGCTTTTTTTAAGCTTTGTAGTTATTTCTTACAATACCTTCCATCCTCTCCCCACCTCCATTTAAATGTTTTTTTGTAACAAAGAAAAACAGTTAAGGTAGGCCAACGAATAAGCCTATGACATCATATACAATATTCTGTACCTGTAATCTCCCATCTCTCTACTGAGAAGAGAGAGGCGTTTTTTCCTCCACCATTATCTGACATTAAAATTGTTAAATTGCTCATTACCGCTGAAATAAGTCCGTCTGTCCTTTTGTGTTGTTTCCTTTTGCATTGTAGTAGTCATGTATGTTTCTCTTGGTTCTGCTTTTTTAACTCTGCCAAGTTTCTCACAAGTCTTTCACATTTCTCTGAATTCCTGATATTTGTATCTTAAGAGTGCAGCAGTATTTTATTATATTTCTATACAACATTCAGTCAATGAGGACTTATTTTGTCTCTAGGATTTTGGTACTACAAAGGGTGTTGCTTTGAATATATTGCTATTTATGGGACCTTTTCTTTTTTCAAATAAAAATAATTTGCCCGCTTGAGATATATGACTAGTTGTAGATCTTTGAGTCAAAGTATGTAAAAAGTTTGGCTACATTTCTCACATAATTATAAATTATTTTCCAGAACAGTTAAACCAACTCATAATTCCACCAACAGTGTGCTTATCTTTCCACAGTCCTTGTAGCACTGACCATTTTTTAAAATTCTTATTTGCAAATTTGACAGATGTGAGGTAAAATCTCATTGTTGTTTAAATTTGTATTTGTGTTATTAGTGATTTGTTGTATTTCTTAATATGATTATTGACTACTTGCATTTCTTCTGTAAAGTGCTTGTATTTTTTGATCACTTATCTATTCAGAAATAGCTCCTGGTCTTACATCTCTGTGCCACTTTCTTATATATTTTAGATTTTAAACTTTTGTCAAAGATCATTTGATGAAAAGCTTTCCCCTTCAGATGTCAGATTTTCTTATATTAGTTGCATTGATTTTGATTATGCAAAAGTTTTCAATTTAATATAATTAAATTTTTTCTATTATAATTAACTCTTTGTTAAGGAATTTTCATAATTAACAACTTAAAAGATTTTTCCTTTCTTTCTTTTCTTTCCTTTCTTTCTCCTTTTCTTTCTTTTTCCTTTATTTTTTTAAAGAGTAGATCACATATCCAGTTGGATATTATTTTAATATATGATGTAAAATGCAAGTCTAAGCCCCATGTAGATACAGAGGGAGAAAACTGAAGTTCTAGGGGGAGGATGAAAAATCTTATACTCAGACACCCATGGCCACCCAGCTAATGAATGTGAAATTCACAATTGAAACCTCTATCTCCTTATTCCAAGCGCAGGGCTCTTTCTATCGTAACACACAAATCCCAAGTTGATGAAATCATAAGGTTTTCATGCATATGTTCACATAATATAGTTTCAGGTCTGTTACTTCAAGGTTCCCTGCAGGACTACTTCTTTCATTATTTCCCTTGAGATTCTATGAGATTCTATGTCTTTTTCCCCTTCTTAATGAATTTTATTATTTTGTTTAGTTCTGAAGTTCTTCAATACCCTTAAAAAAGTTCTAAACTGCTAAGTTCATCACACCATCACTTCATTTCCCTGTACTGAGAATTCTATTGAATTACTTTTATATCAATGGAACTAGCAAATATTTCTTTGTAACCAGGGAGTGGAGAGCAACATATTGTTCCTGCTAACACCAATAAAAAATAAATTTCAGATCACTCAGCTAAGTTTGGACTAGAAATATGCTACCATGGCATTACTTCTCTCTTTTTTTCTGTTAGATATGTTCATTTCAGATCAGAACTCATCAAAAATAGGGTTTTCAAAGGTTGACGAACCAATGTTCAAACCATCCCTATTTTGGAAACTGAAAAAAATGAGTTTTCTCTCTTCAGGCCATCTTGTAGAAACTGTTCAGCAATTATCAAGTTCAAAGGAAATATGTGGAAAACTTATGTCAGGATGAGTTCTACTGACCGAGGTTCTTTTTTCTCTTAATAAGAGAAGGATCAGATCTTTCATTAGTTTCCTCTATTTTGGCTGAAATGCATAAGAACATGACAAAAAAAAAAACAAAACAATTTTGGCATCTTTTCTCCATCCTCCACAATCAAGAATAGTACCTGGAAAAGTTCCTAGCACATAGTAGGAGCTGAATAACTGCTTACTGACTGATTTTCAGTGAAATAACAAATATTCAGTGAAACATCAAATTCTTTTTCTGGAATTGATTTTATTACTCCATTTTCCATAAACTGACTTCATTAAATAAGAACAACATGGCATGATGGCATGAATTTTTCATTTGGAGATAGAGGATAGGTTTGAGTAGCTTCTCTGCTATTTACTACCTTCGTGATATTGAGCAAATCATCTAACTTTTTGGAACCTCTAGCTAGACTGGAGGCAATGTGGCCTAATAGAAAGAGCTTGGTGACAGAGAACCTGGATTTGAATCCTAGCTTTTCCACTTGCTATCATTGTAACCTTGGCTAAGTCTCTTAACATCTCTGGGTCTCAAGTTTCCATATCTCTCAGATGAAGGGATTGGACTAGGTGCCCCCTCAGGTCCTTTTAAATTCTAAAACTATGATCCTATGAGTCTCACAACTTGAGTTTGAATTCTGTCTCTTTCAAATGTGTAACCTTAGACAAGCCTCCTAACATCTCTGAGACTTAGTTTCCCTGTTTATAAATTGAAGAAGTTGGAGTGGAAGCCTTCTAAGATCCCTGGCAGTGATAAGCTCATTCTTTAATATTTCTTCTCTTATAAGTAGTAAGTATAATAACTAGCATTTATATACTGTTTTAAGAATTTCAAAGCACTTTATAAAATTATTTCATTTTATCCTTGCAATAATTCTGGTGCTATTATTATCTCCTTTTACAAATGAGCAACCTGAGGCAGAAAGACATCAAGGGACTTGTATTGGATAACACAGAGAGTAAGTGTCTGAGGCTGAATTTGCACTGAAGTCTTCCCGAAGCCAAGTCCATCCCTCTATTTACTGCTTCACCTAGCTAAGCAGTCTTCCTTATTTGCAGGTGGATGGGTGAAAATAAACTGAAGTATAGTCTTGATCAACCACCTTAAGTAGTAGGTGAGAGGTGAAGGAGAAAGCAGAAACTAGGTCCTAGAAAAACTGCTTAATAGATAAGTTTAGATGAAAGACCTTGAGTCAACAAATCTGAGGTTTTACAACCACAGAGGAGATTAGGTCAGTTCAAGGTTCACTGGTATCAGGTCTGTAACAGTAAATGAGTTATTTATTAAGGAAAATCTTTAGCCAAGGATATGTTACTACTCACAAAAAAAAATCTTGGTTTCTAGTAAAAGATGACTCAATACCTCTATTGGAACTGTGCCTAATAGAGCAAGCCAATGAAGGTTGGGGGACTCCATAAATCTATTTACCCAAATGAGTTCACCCATTTCAGCTGTAGTTACAACCATGTCCACTTTGCAGGAATGTGTGTTATGATGGAAATAGTGCTGGATTTAGGGTCAAAGGACCTGGGCTTTAATCCTGGCTCAACCACTTATTAGCTATGTGACCTTGGGTAATTATTTCACCTCTCTGGGCTTCAGTTTCTTCATCTTGAAAGGAGGGGGTTGAATTAGGTGACCTCTAAGGTCTTGTCCTGCTCTAAATCTATGATCCTATAATGGATGTAATTTGGAATGACTCTTCTAAATAGATGTAATTGTCTGCCCTTCCTGGAAAGACTTTGACAGGGTCAAAGATGACAATGAGGTAATTGCCCCATGGTTGATAGGTTAAATGACCCTTATTACCTACCGTTGTATGACTGGCATCACCAATGACAAATTCAGTATCAAACATCAATTCCTCCACATATTTACTGAGTGTGTTAAGTATTTAGCTAGGTCTAATACCCAAATAGGTAGCCATTTATCTGATATTAATTTAGGGTGTGAGAAGATTGTAAGGAGAGCCCTCCTTAGAGCCTGTACTCAAAGGTTTCCACCTTGATGGGATTTGCCACTCATTAGAATAGCCTCTGAGAACCTAGTTTTTTTTCTGCACTAGGAAGGACCAGGTGGTATCGTGGTCACCTTACCTGGCAGTGTATTATGGTGAATAGAGAGCTAGCCTAAGAATCAGGGAAACCTGTGTTCAAGTCCAGTTTCTGACACATTCTAGCTGTGTGACCTTGGGCAAGTCACTTGACATCTCAATAACCACAGGCAACAGTCTAGGACGACAGATTGCAAAGTAGTTATATATCTGCACTAATAGAAGAAGCTTCCCTGTTGGGAGCTCTCTTTAACAATGAAATGGTAGATCTATTTCCACTTTGGTATATATGTATATATATATATATATATATATACGCCAAACAGGAAATATGTATCTAGGTATGTATATGTTGCATATATGTATCTATACACATATATATATTTTAAACATTAGATTTAGAGTCAAAAAACTTGGATATGAATCCTGGATTGCTGTCAATTATTTGTGCGTAACCTTGGGCAAGTTACTTAAACTCTCTGGCCTCAGTTTCTTTATTTATAAAATGAGAGGATTGGGTGACGCAACCTCTGAGGCGCCTTCCAACTCTATAATCCTAGGAGCCATATTTATTCTTATAGATTGTAAGCTCCTTGGGGTCAGCAATGATTTAGCTTTTGCCTTTGTATCTCCAGTGGCTACCTTGGCGTATAGCTCCATAAGTGTTTGATGAATGTTTGTGCACTGGATTGAGATAGATCGAATTGAATTGTCATACCCTCTGCAGAGACAGTCTGACAGAGGCTTGATCACAGGGTACAAGGATGCTAGCCTAGGATTCTTCATAGAAGGATTCTTTGTTGACTTCGGCTTGTGGATAAGAAGGTTCTCCTACTATAAATGTTTGTAGGTGGAAGTGTCTTTGGCTGTCTGAATAACGCTTCAATAGACGTGACTCACAGGATTTGCTGACTGGTCTTTTTATCAAGTTGTAAGTCTGAATGTGAAGAGGAACTTGAGAATAACAGAAAAGAAGGTTCATTCTTCATGACTTAGAGAATGTGCATTCAGCATTCAGCACAGGTCAAGTCCATTACCCAATTTGGCGAGGTGAAGTGGGATTTGGGGTGTTCTCTTTTTATTTGGGCTGAGCTTATTTTAAAAAAGAGAGACTCCAAATCACACTTTTCCAAGTTGATGGAGTCTGTAACAGTGATAGGAATGAGATTCAGGAGGGGCATCGAAAGTTAGCATGTAAACACTTGACGCCCAGGACTGTCGGTGTTCTTGCCTACCCAAGGGCTCTCACAGTGCCTAGTATGTCATAGGTGCTTCAGTGTTTGTTCACTGAGTGACTGATTAATTGTAATTTGGTACGTAGAAAATGTCCCTCAGTCCTTAGCATTTCTAGCATTCCGGAGTCAGACAGTTCCCAGACAATAGAGGAGAGGAATTCCATGATTGCGTTGTAGGATAAGGACTTAATAGCTTGAGAAGAATGTAAACTCATTCACTTTGCCATAATGACTGCCTTGTCCTAAAAACAGAACATCATAATCATCTTCAGGAATCCCAAAGATTCTTGGCTGAGGAACTGGAATTGGCACTACTCAGCTGAACAGACTTCAAGGTCTGTGATGAGAACCCTTTGAACCACTGCCTCAACACAACCCCCCGAAAAAAAATGGGAAATGGAGAGGTTAAAAATGTCCTTTTGTTATGTGGTGAAAGGGATAGGTGAGGAAAGTAGTCTAAACAAAAATCTCGCTTGTTCTGTAGCAGTTTGCCACCCTACTTTCCACTGTCCCCTAACCAAGGAAAGATTAGTGATCCAGAGGAGCAAACAAAGTTGATGAAATTCATTCCAGACAAATGAAAAGGAACACACATAGTGATCAAATAATTTAAACTCTAAGAAAGAGTCTTTCACTCTAATGGACTTTCACTCTATCAGAGGCGGGGAAAGACTACTCAATAGAAGCATTGGCCTAACATTCAACTAATGGGGAAGAAATAGAGAAAGATGTTTGCCCCAGTGGGAAAAAAAGGGAAAGCGGTAATTCATTCATTCATTCATTCATTCATGCATTCATTCATTCCTTCAGTAGATATCTGTTGTACACTAGCTATATGTTCTTATAATAGACCAAGGATTCTTAACCCTTTTTGTCTAGACAACAAAGCAATAACTCAATCCGTGCTTTATAATACTTGTTGATTTCTACTGGTATACATGGTTGACACTAAAAATTTAACAATTGACTCTTACCAGCCAGTTAGAGCTGGCTCCAGCACACCCCTGAATTTTGTGTATATACATACATATATGTTTATACACACATTTACATATATATGTATATTTCTCATTCATTGATTCATTCAAATGCAAGGGGTATTGCTGAGCTATAAAGCATAATACCTAATAACTGGTTGCATGAGTGGTTGGGGTGGGGGAAGGTGAGACAAATGGAGAGAAAGGAGTAAAAGGTGACTAAATTTTCAGGTGTGGGTGATTGAGAAAATAGTGGTACCATTAAAAGAAATTGATGGATTAAGAGACACAGAATTTTGGGAAAATTTTCAGTTTTAGGTATGCTGATGGAACTGTAATCAGATACATTATGATGAGATATATTAATTAGCTTTTAAATCTGACTTCTGGTTAGTTATCTCCTCTCCCAGACCTAAACAAAAAAGCAGACAAAAAACAACCAACTTCCAAAAAAGAGATTTTCACTAGAGTTGAGGGAAAAAAATTAATACAGAACAGAAAAAATCATGTGAAGTGAATTTTGCCACCCTTTCAACAGAATATTGAGCTGCTGGTCCAAACATAACAGTGGAGAAGTGCTTTGAATGAATGAATAAAAAAGTGAGGATTTCATTTCCATTCCAACTTGTAGTCCAAGGGAAGTCCAAGAGGGACCTTGCCTAGCCTCACAAACTTTTCATGGATTGGGCCTCTTGCTTTGAAGCGACCAACCTTTGGCCACTTAGTTATTTCAGCATTTGACCTCAAGAGATAAATGAGGTCACCCAAATGGTAAGTTGAATTTCAGTCTCATTTCTGAAAATTTTGATATAATTCATGTGGGTAGGAGAAAGGAAGTGAACGTAACTAGGAGACAAAGCTGAAGAAAGTAATTTATTTGAGAATAAATTAGTTTATAAAGGTGAACCCAATATCTTTCATTCCCTAATGAAATATGTGAAAACACCACAATCTTTTAAATTTAACTCCTACTCTTGGGAAATAACCTTGGTATTAAACCAAAAATGAAATAAGCAATCACCTATTTCCCCACCCTAAATAATCTACTTTTTTTTTTTTTAAAGCAGAGGTCCACATGGGATTAAATGAGGAAACTCCCTCCAGAGAAGCAGGACTCCAGATTAATACTCTCTTTCTAGCCTTAGAGAGTTGTCCAAGGCAGGAAGGGGATGGGGGAGAAACAACAGAAGGGCTGGATGATTTTGCCAGGGACATAGAATGAGTATGGTCAGGTCCCCTCCACTGTGTCTCTCATTCCTTTTCACAATCCTTTACTGTTACTTAGATGCTTCTTAGACATAGTGAATGAATAAATCTAATAATACAAGGGGGAAGAAATGAGGGTTATGGGTTAATTTCAATCCATCATTTAAAAAAAATGGAATACACACTATTTTTTCAACTTTAGATATAACTGAGAGCTCCATCTTACATAGACAAGGCATTTGATAATTCTATCACAGAAAGGAATTGAGACAGGTGGTTTTGCTATTAACCACCTCTAAGCAGCTGGCTGGAATTCTGGCATTAATCCTCTAAGCTATAATAATAAGAATAACTGGCATTTATATAGTACTTTAATTTTGCAAAGCACTTTAAAACTATTCTCATTTATTTCTCACAACAATCCTGACAGCTAGGGGGTATTATTATCACCATTTTACAGATGAGGAAACTGAGGCTGGCAGAGGTTGAGTTGCCCAGTATCACACAGCTGCTAAGTGTCTGAGGCTGGGTTTGAACTTGGGTCTTCCTCACTTCTGACCTCTTGGGGCTATTGGCTGCCTGACTAGGTGTCCCAGAAGATACAGCACCAGACCTGGAGTCAGGAAGACTCATCTTTGTAAGTTCAAATCTGGCCTCAGACACTTACTAGCCATGTGACCCTGGACAAGTCACTTAACCTCTGTAAGCCTCAGTTTCCTTATCAATAAAACTAGTTGGAGAAGAAAATGCAAACCACTCTAGCATCTTTGAGAAGAAAACCCCCAAATGGGGGTCACAAAGAATCAGACACAATTGAACAAGATTAGCTGCCTGAGTAGCACCCTGATCTCTATTTTCTCCTTTTTGCCTCTAGTCACAGAACAAGAGGTTAATCCCTTTCATACACCCTTGATTGCTTTCCCTCTTGTCTTTCAGAACTTTGTCCCCTCCTTCATTCATTTTCTCTCTCTTGTATCTTCAAACTCTCCTTTTTTCTTTAGTTTCTTCTACCATTGCCCACAAAGATGCTTAGGACTCACCAATCCTAAAAATAAGTCTACCCATGACCCCACTAGCCCCATCCACTGACTCTTCCATTTTTCTTTCCCATTTGATTCTTAAATTTCTTGAAAAGACTGTCTACATTTCATGCCTCCATGTCCCCAACCTTTTGCCACCTGGCTTCTACCTCTGCTGCTTTACAGAAACTCTTAAAGGTCATCAATGACCTTCTCATCAACAAATTCAATTGTCTTTTTCTTTTCTCTTTCTTTTTCTTTTTTAGTTCTCACCCTTTCTGAACTCTGTAATACGTGATGCTGCCAATCACTCCCTCCCTTGGCTTCTCTTGATGGCTCTCCTATTCTCTCCCTTTTGCGGACTATTAGCCCTTTTCCTGACCTCTTAAGAAAAGAAACCCTTCATCCGTGGTTCCCTATTGCCTGAATAAAGTTCAAAATGCTTTGCCTGACAGACAAAAAATGTTGCAATATGCCACATTCTCATTTTAGTTCATATTATTCCACTCCACACATACATTCTATACTCTTAGCCAAACTGGGTTCCTCTGTTGCCCAAATATGAGTCAATCAATAGATAGTCATCAAGCTCTTACTATGCACCACACACTGAGCTAAGTGCAAGGGATACAAAAACAGGCAAAAGATAGCACCTGCCCTCAAAGGACTTACAAATTTCCCTCCTTGCCTTTATATCCACTGTCCCCTGTGCCTGGAATAGTCTCCTTCCTCATATTGCTTCTCCAATTCCTATCCACCCTTTAAGACAATTCAAATCTCACTTCATCCATGAATTTCTCTTTGATTCTCCCTATTGGTAATGACTTTCCTTTCCCCAGACTTCATGTAATGCTTTGCTTTGAAATTTCCTAATACACTTATCATGCAATATTGTGTATTACACATATCTGGGTTTTTGTTTTTGTTTTTGTTTTTTTCAACTTTTGTGGAGAAAGAAGGAAATAAGCATTTATACAGGTCTACGCAGTGGATAGAGGGTCAGGCCTAGAGTCAGGAAGATTCATCTTCCTAAGCTCAAATCAAGCTGCAAGCCACTTAACCCTGTTTACCTCAGTTTCCTCCTCTGTAAAAAGAGCTGGAGAAAAAAACAGCAATCCACTCCTGTCTTTTTGCCAAGAAAATCTCAAAATGGGATGTCTACTGAAGAGGCATGACTGAAACAACTGAGCAAAATAGCAAAAAGAAAAGTGGTAAGCATTCTTATTTTTTACAAATTCCATCTCCTTTGATCCTCACACTAATCCTGTGATATAAATGCTATAACAATCCCCATTTTAAAGTTAAGGAAACTGAGACAAACAGAGGCTGAGTGACTTGTCTAGGGTCTTATAACCAACAAGTGTCTGAGGTCAAATTTGAACTCCGATCTTCTGGATTCCAGGCTTGGAGCTCTATCCACCGTACCACCTACTTACCTCTAAGTGGGCTCTGTTATAAGTGTTATGAGAGCAGAGAATGCATCTTATTTGAATTACAAACCTTCTCCAGCACCTGTCACAGTGGTGCACATATAGTAGGAGATTAACAAGTGTTTGTAGAGGGAAAGCATCCCTGAAAAACTTCAAATACTTGTAGACAGCTATTGTGTCTCCTCTAAGCCTTCTTGGGTTAATCATCTCAAGTTCCTTCAACTAATTAATGTGATGAAAGTCAAACTTTCTAGCAAATGGTTTGAAGATTATTAAAAATATTGGGATACCACTCGTGTGTCTCCTGTTCTGTGTCACCTCTTCTGCTCTGTGCTGATAGCAGCTCAGTAGTTCTATTGTAGGTTTCTTTGCACTCTCTCTGGTATTTTGTCCAAGGCTAGTGACATCACCTAATTGAAGGATTGAGGTGCTCCCTTATCATCTCCTCACTTGGATTTCATCTCCCACTTTTGTTTTCCAAGTCCAAAGATAATTCTTGGACAATTCTCTGGCTATCTCCTATAGCTTTAATCTCATAACAACCATGAGAAGTAGGTGCTATTATTATCCACATTTTATAGTTTAGGAAACTTAGACAGGCAGAGGTTAAATGTCCAAGGTCACACAGCTTGTGTATGTGATTGTGATCAGATATGAACTCAAGTCTTTCCAAACTCAGACCCAATACTCTATCCATTGAGCTACGTAACTGCCCCAATGAACTGATCTGATGAATGTTGGCATCAGATGAGGGTGCCATCATTTTTTTAGAGTAGTTCAATTTGAAATCAAAGAACCTTTCCCTCCTAGCCACAAAAAATGCTACTTCTTCCAAGATACAAAGAGCATTAATATCCCTTTTTCTGAGACTGACTAATGAACTATGAATGTTTGGGAAGGAGATTATAGGACTTGTTTCATCCCACCAAACTCCTATACACATGTAATGAAAATAGTAGCTAATATTTATGTAACATTTACTACATACCAGGCACTGTACTAAGCACTTTAAAATTATTATCTCATATGAGTCTCACAACAATCCTGGGAAGTAGGTGCTATTAGTATTCTAATTTTATAGATGAGGAAACTGAGGCAGACACAGGTTAAATGACTTGCTCAAGGTCCCATAGCTATTAAGTACCTGAGATAGGATTTGAATTCAGCTCTTTCTGACTCCAGACTTGGAACTCTATCCACTGTACCACCTACCTGCCTCCATATATAACTTAGAAGGAATAAAATATTCCTTAGAAGGAATAAAATAGTCAAGGATAGCTAAGCAAGTAGGTTCCTATCCTTTATCTTGGAAATGGCGCAACTCCTCTCACCAATATTATTTCCACTCTGACTAGACAAAATTCAATGTAAATTGATGGTTGATGACAGATAGTGCAGTATGTAGCCTCCTGGAGGTTGGTGCAGGAACTTTTTAGGAAAACAGTTTTTGGGTAGGGCTGTTAGACATTGCTGAAGAATATTTACTAAGGAAAATGTTCCATTAGATTCTTGAAAGGAAGAGATACTTTTATAACTAAGAAAAGCACCTGCAATTATACTTGAATGGTGCAGGATAAAAATGGAATGGTTTCCTCAGTTGTCCTACTTTTTATGGTTCTAGACATGAAAAATCTCTCCCAGAATCTGGAGGTAATCTTTTGCAACGGATATTCTATTGAGTAGTTGATCAAGTGCCTTCTGGGATGCATCATTTTTTCCTAAGACTCTTCTGTTGGACCCAATGGGAGACTGGCTGAGATATATTATTGAGCTATACAGGTATGGCAGTATCTATGTGTCTTTGTCCTCAGAGGAACATCTGCATATTTCATATGTAGGCCTCTCTTTTAAAGGTACCACTAAAAGCCAAGATGTCAAGTAGCATTTGGCAATTATTTTTATTCAGCCTACAAGGGAGGAGATTAAAGTGGTCTCTTTAGTAGCTATCTGAATTGATTTTGTTGCCTGTCAGAGGTGAGATTGTTTTTCTTTTCACTTTTTGCTTCAAATAAATTTATTTTTCAGGGATACATCATTCAGTAATAATATATATGAGACCCCACTTATTGCTATCACCGATTTTTGTCTTGGGACATGACAGAATACATTTGTACTGCCTTTTGAAATCTACTTAAAATGTGAAAATGTTTTTGTTTTAAATGGCAACAGGCCTGAAACCTCAATTTTGTATGGCTCATTCTTTCAGGAGATGGGTGTATTACCTGATTTCTGTAAATGCCTCTTTTTAAATGAAGTTTCTTTGCTCACAAAAGACAGGTCAGCTCAATATATATGAGGCAAAATCCAATGGTACAGAATATAAATATATTCATGGCTCCCACCAATGTTATTGCCAAAGTTCCACCTCCTACATGAGGCATTTCGCGATTTCTTCCAATGAGTTCTCTTTTCCTACCTGTGAAATAACTCTGATTTTTTTATTATTGTTGAAGGGTTTTGGTCATGTCTGACTCTGTGACCCCATTTGGATTTTCAAGTGATTTGTCCAGGGTCACACAGTCATAAATGTCGGAAGCTGGATTTAAACTGAGGAAGCTAAGTCTTCCTGATTCCAAGTCCAACCTCTACCTACTGTGCCATCTACTGTGTTCCTGTTACTGTGTGTGCATGTGTGTGTGTCTATATGTGTTTATGTATGTATGTGTATATATGATATATGTGTATAGACATATACATATATATATGTATGTGTGTTTATATATATTTGTGCTTACTTGTCTGTGTGCATGTTGTTTCCCCCCAGTAGAATATAAGCTCTTTGAGGGCAGGAATGGTAGTACTTCATGCAAAGTAAACACTAAAGAATGTTTGTTGAATTGAGGTGTGACTATGTATGATTTCAACAGACAATTCATTAATTGTCTACTATAAAATTTATGGATTTTTTTCATGATTAAATTAACATTTAATTAAAAAAATATGAGGTACCTGCTGTAAATCTGGCATCCTGCTCAGGTACTTGGGGATGAGACTATTATAAAATAAATTGCATCCTACCCCTGATATACTTACAAATTAGGTGTCACAGACAAACATGCATCAATAATTAAACCTAACTTAAAAATTTATCAGCTCCCAGAATTTTTAATCACACCTCCTTTTTCACCTTGGGTGGGTGGTTGATTGTACAGTTGACTTAAAGGTAGTCAGAGTTTATATAAATTACCATTACCTATATTTTGTGAGGAAAGGGATCAAATTGCTTTATAAGATTACTACAATATATTCCTACCCTTTCTTTTCAATCTTACCTGCAGGAAAACACAAAGGCACAAGCTTTTTCCTCCTACCTAATTGCTGCTTATATATACTTTAGCTCAGTCTTACTACAAATGCAAAACTGGTCCTAACAATGCTGTTATGATGGACTCCACCTGGCACATAGTAGGCACCTTAATAAATGCTTGTCGATTGGCCAAATTATCTTTCCTATTGCAGTCACTGTAAACAGCCCAGCACACCTGGGACACTATTATGTCCCAAGACAAAAATCAGTGATGGCAATAAGTATATTATTATTATATTATTATATATAATATATTACATTATTATATATTATTATTGCATGATGTATTCCTGGAAAATAGATTTATTTGAAGCAAAAAAAAAAATTAAAAAAATAATCTCACCTATGACAGGCAGCAAAATCAATCCAGATAGCTATGCAAGAGAGCATTTTAATCTCCTCCCTTGTAGGCTGAATCAAAACCTAGCCTAGCTCCCAGAAAGCCAAAGGACCGTTAGGGTAAATCCAAGCCTCTTCATTTAGGTAATACATAAGCTTACTTGCTTCTTGTTTCCTCTCTGTGTCTATTTCCCACTTATCTGTCCACCCACCTAATGCCCTTCTCCTATTTTTTCTTGCATATAATTTTCTGCCTTTGTTATGTGACCTGCCTCAAACCATAAGGCAAAAGATGCTAAAAGAGCATAGTGACCAGGGTCCTGAATCTAGAGGGTACTCACAGCAATTGCAGCCATTCAACAAAGCTTGGCACCCAAAGAGGAAGAACAAGTCATTAATTAATTAATTATAATTATATATATATGTCATTATATGTATAATTAACCATTAATCAAATCAAATAAATAATTAAAGAATAATTAACATCAGAACTATCAGACAGCGGGCTAGAGTGAGCTCCTCTTCTTCTCCTTGCCTGTTCATTTCCTCACCCTCTCCAGCAGAGTCCCAGAGTCTCTTTCTTCCTACCAGAACCCTCACTCCCAGAGGAGGGAACATCCTCCCTTCCCCTGTCACATGAACCAGGTACACTTTTTGTGGTACTTTTCCCAGACATGAGCATTCTTAGCTATTCTGATTAAGTAAGCTCTTCCAGTTTGGCCATCCCATAGAGCATATGGTGGGGGAAAGGGGAGATGGAGAGGAGGAATACATGAGATAATGCTGGAAAGAACTGGGAGATAGAGAGCCTTGAATGCCAGAGGCAAAGAATTGAGGTTTGGAATAATTTTGTCAAGTTGTGACTTTTAAAGATTGATCTGACTAGGGATTTGAGGAGGACAAAGGCTGAAGATGGGGAGATAAGTGAAGGGACTGTTGCAGTTGTCCAATCAGTAGGTAATGTGGGTTGGGCTAAGGTGGTGGCAGTGGAAATGGTATGTGTGGAGAAGACTTGAGTCCAGAGACGTCCTCGATACTCTGGAGGTATCTTTGATTTTTCTTTTCCCCTTGCCCTATGTTTCCACTTGGTTTCTTAGTCCTACTCATTAAACATCAAAGAAAAAAAGATATAAAGGAAAAAAAAGAGAAGAGCACTGATGATGGAGCCATGGCAAATGCTTGAATTCAGGAGGCCTTGGGCCTAGTGGAGGCGACATGATACAATAACCTGGTGAGAGTAGATATTTGGATGTTATTATCGTCATTTCATAGAGGAGCAATTAGAGGCTCGTTGAGGGGGGCAGCTGGTTGACTCAGGGCATAGAGTGCTAGGCCAAGACTCATTAAGATTCATCTCTGTGAGTTCAAATGTGGCCTCTGACACTTACTAGTTTTGTGACTCTCTTGTGTGTCAGTTTCTTCATCTGTAAAATAAGCCAGAGAAGGAAATGGCAAACCAGTCCAGCCAGTATCTTTGCCAAGAAAACCCTAAACGGGGTCATGAAGAGTCACACATGACTAAAATTAAGTTAAGCAACACATCTAGTAAATTTTGGAAAGCAGGACTTTGGTCCCAGATCTTCCTGACTCTAACAAGATCAACCATTAAACATTTATTAAGCACCTACTATGTGCCCGCATTCTATCCACTGTACCATACATATGTGTGTATACACATGCACACACATATGCACACATAGACACATTGCTTCCAAGGCAATCAGTCAGTCAACCAGTACTTATTAAATTCCTACTCTGAGTCAGCATTCTATGTACTATACTTTCATGTATATGTATGTATATATAAAATGCCAATATATACATATATAATATGTGCATATATGCATAATATAGTCTACATCTGCAATTTCATCAGAGTAGGGAGCTTTCTACTGAGAAAACTCCTTTTACTAATGCACTTTAGTTCCACATCATCACTGCCAGTATGTGTCAGATCTTTAACTTAAACCCAGGTCATCCTGACTCTAGAGGCAGCTCTCTTCTCCACTTCATCATGATATGCCTATTATATCTTATATTA
This sequence comes from Bettongia penicillata ogilbyi, assembly GCA_023548195.1. Lineage (NCBI taxonomy): Eukaryota > Metazoa > Chordata > Mammalia > Diprotodontia > Potoroidae > Bettongia > Bettongia penicillata. The sequence goes on along the minus strand of JAJHZJ010000055.1, from coordinate 7,356,425 downwards.
TGGACATTAATACCACCATGAGCCATCCCACTGACCAGGGAGATGACTCATAGACAAGGCACATTTTGAGAATGATCCAGTGGAATATAAATGGGAAACAAAAAATCTGATTTCATCCCAGATTTCTCAGAAATCATCTACAAATCATGAATCCCAATTATTTCATGCCTTTATAATTATTTGTAAACTGTAGTTAATTTAATAATAATGATGATGATGGCTATTGTTATTATAGCTAACATTTATATGGTGCTTTATAGTTTCAAAGTACTTTACATATGTTATCTCATTTTACCCTCACAACAACCCTGCTAGGTAGGTACTATTGTTATCTCCATCTTACCCATGATGCACCTGATGATAATATGTTATCTACCTTACCAGGCTCATTATAATATTTGAAACAAAATGGATGTCAATTTCTTTTGTGGTTGTTCAGTCCAAATCTTCATGACCCTATTTGAGTTTTCTTGGCAAAGATACTGGAGTGATTTGCCATTTCCTTCTCCCTCTCATTTTACAGATGAGCAACGGAGACAAACAGGGTTAAATGACTTGCCTAGTAAGAGTCTGAGACAAGATTCGAAATCACAAAGTTGAGTCTTCCTACCCCAAGGGTCAATGCTCTATCCACTGCACTACCCTACTGCCCCATTAATTCCCTACTAGCTTGTAAATTAATTGAAGGGGCTATCTATGTTGTTTTTTCTTCATTGTATCCTTAGCCCAGAATAGCATCTTGCCTGTCGTGGGTACTTTATAAATGTTTTTGAACTGAACTGGAGAAATTTGCAGTGGGGGATCTTATTTCTGTTAAAGGAAGAGAGAGATTAAGAAGTAAGTACCCAAGCCCAAATGGGTGCTTGCGTTAATATATCGTCTTCCAGTGAAAAGTGTTTGAATTTAGGGCTCCCTCCTCCATCACTATATCATTCTCTAATTGAGGAGTTCTTGCAATGACTTGGTTTTGTAACACAGCCAAACTCTTAAGTGGGGTCTCCATGTTGGACAGACTCTAACATACACTTCATATTTCTCTCACAATCTAGTGGGAAAAAACAAACCTGTGGCCTAGCATCCATCTCTTTGGAGAATGCCAACAAATTTATAAAAGAGTGAGTCTGTCAAAAGCACAGACCGCTTAAAGGGACTTGTTATCTGCAGGCAAAAAAAATGAGCTCTTAGGTTGCCTGGAGGCTCCTGGTACACATTATGTAGGAGAAGATTGGAAGCATAAGTGACTGGCATCTGCATGGAAAGATTTTCCCATCATCTTCATTTCCCAGTCCTCTTCTTTCCAATTCTGTATCAGCATTTTTCTTGAATTAATAGGTATAATTACTTCAAATCTCCACTTTCAAAATGTCAACCTAGCCTTTGGTTCTTGATCAGTTATAGTATCTAGAACTATACCATATCCTTGGTATATGCTTTAATTTAACATTTCATTGTTAAAGTCTTAATTTGAGGGCTTGAATTACTATATCTGGAAAAAAAAAATGGACTTTCCCTTATATAAATAAATTTTTGCTCCCCTCTCCCCTCAATAGGACTTTTCTCAAACAATTGTTGTAAAACTTACTTTCCTCCTCAGTGAAGGTATGTGGATTAACAGTGCTACCTACAAAAGAAACAAAATCAAAGTCAATTCCATGCAATAAACATTTATTAATCACTTACTACATGAAAGGTGATAGTATTCTTTAACCCACAGTTAGTAGGTCAGTGCTTTGCACATAGAGATTAATAAATTTTTCCCTGTTTTCCTCTTTCTCTCTCCTTCCCTCCCTCCTTCCCACCTTTCCTTCCTTCCTTCCTTCCTTCCTTCCTTCCTTCCTTCCTTCCTTCCTTCCTTCCTTCCTTCCTTCCTTCCTTCCTTCCTTCCTTTCTTCCTTCCTCCCAGGCAACTGCTTCCACTTTCAAAAAGGACTATTTCTTTAAAAGTTTTTCCTTATATTGAGCCAAAATCTGTTTCAATGACATTGTCACACACTGCTCCTAGTTGTCCCTTCTGGAGCCAAACAGAACAGGTCTAATCATACTTGAGATACTTGAAGCCCTTTAAATGCTGCTTGAAGATAACTGTCATGTCACCACCTTCCCCCAGGTTAGTAATCCTCAGGTTTTTCAACTGATTTTTACATGGCATGGTTTCGATATTCCTCAGAAAATCTCCAACATATCAGTAGATACGTTTCTTAATATGTAGTAAGAACTGGACATAATAGTCTGAATTTGATCTGATCAGAGCACCATACACAGTCACAGTACAATGGTGACTTCTCTCCTCCTGTACACTATATTCCTATCAATTTGGCCTAAAATGGTGTTAGCTTTTTTTCTTTTTGATCTGCATCACCCTGTTGATGTACTTTACAATCCACTAAAACCCCTCTATCCTTATTCATGTGAACTAAACATAGGGTCCTTGTACATTTATATTACCTCCATTTTTTACTTTTGGAGTTCATTTTCTGGATCCAAGTGTAAGATCTGTAATTTTTTCCCGTTGAATTTAATTTTATTAGATTTGGTCCATTGTTATCTCATTCAGTTTTGGAACCCAGTTCTCCTGTTTAATATGTTAGCTAAGTAACTAATTTTGTAGTCTTGGAAAACCAGTCTGTTCTTTTGATCGAGAAGAGTGGTTAGGGGGAAAAAGGAAACAAAGTCAAACACTTTTAATCATGTTCAGAAAAAAACTATTTCTGAATTTCCTTTTCTTCCCTATTTCTTTCATAGAATCACACATCCAGAGATGGAATGTGCTTCAGAGGTTTTTTGGTCCAACTCCACCATTTTACAGATAAGGAAATTGAGATACAGGAAGATTAAAGGACTTGCCAAATGGTCACGTAGCTAGTAAGCATCAGAGGAAGGATCTGAACCCAGGTCTTCCAATTCCAGAGTCAATATTCTTTTAATTGGAATGCATCCCTTGTGGACAAACTGAAATAAAAAAAGGACTGAATTGAATAATAAAACAATGGTGAATGAACAGCACATCAACATTTTTTGCCCCTATAATTTGTCAGCTTGTTCTAATATACGTTTAGATTTTAGTCTCCTCATCAGCATTTCATTAGCATAGGAGCTTTTAATACTTGATACAAATTTCAGGGGGTCCATGACATTGGATGGAGAAAAAAATTTCATCTTTATGTGAATGTAATTTGCTCCTTTTGTAATCTGAGGGATTTTATTTCATACATTTAGAAACATTATTCTGAGAAGGGCTCTGTAGGCTTCACTCGATTGTCCAAGTAGGGCTAAGAACACTTGATGAGGAGGAGTGGGGAGAGTGGGTAGAATTCTTGGAGGTTTAACTGGTCAATCACAATAGAAAGGGGGCACCCCTCAGCTGAATCCACTTAAGGCATTCTTTCCTTAGCTGAAATCCAGTAGAAGTATTTTCAATGGTTATCCTGGTTGAGGGGTAGTTAGGCAACACGGTGGATAGAGTGCCAGACCTGGAGTCAGAAAGATTCCGCTTCCTGAGTTTAAATTTGGCCTCAGACTTTTAACTAGCTATGTGACCCTGGTTAAGTCACTTAACTCTGTTTCCCTCAGTTTCTTCATGTGTAAAATGAGTTGGAGAAGGAAATAGCAAACCACTCCAGTATTTTTTGCCAAGACAACCCCAGTTGGGGTCACAAAGAATTGGGCATGACTGAACAACAGCAATTCTTATTGAATAACCTCTTGTTCTAGAGGTGAAGTAAATCTCCTTTTGTCACACTGTTGAATGGCTTACAAGCTTCTCATTCTGTTCTGAGATGGAACCCTACACTGCCAGGGGACTAGCCTGAGTCAGGTCCCGGACAAAGCACATGGGATACACGGCATTCTTCTTGATCTGAATCCTGATCTTTTTTTTATTCCTGTGGAGAACCTTTTATTTTAGCCAGAGATGGAAATGAATGTTAAGACAACCAGCTCTATTCTGCTATCATTAGTGCCAATTTTGAGTTTCATATGATTCAGATGTTCTTAAAGCTGAGAAAGCTTCAAGGATATTTCTTGGTAGCAAGGTCATGGTGACCTGTCAGAGCTAATATTCATCAGAGGGTTTTATATGATGTAGCTCCTTCCTGCTTTGAGAGCTGAGAGGCAGAAACTGAAACAGCTTTAAGATGAGGATGAGGGCATTTCTTAGAAAAGCGTTGTGTGTATGTTTGTGATTTCTGCTTTCTCTCAACTCCTTTCTGAAAAGCCCCGTAGTTTATGTTAATGAAGGAATCCTTAAAGATATAGCTTTATTGTAGGCATATGCACATAACCATGTATCACACCATGATTCTAATTTTATAATGTGTTTCTAACATATCAAAATTATATAATATATTTTCAGTTGTTTCTGATTCTTCATGGCCCCCATTTGAGATTTTCTTGGCAAAGATGCTGGAGTGACTTGCTATTTCCTTCTCCAGCTCATTTTACAGATAAGGAAACTGAGGCAAACAGGGTGATGTGACCACAGCTAGTAAGAATCTGAGGCCAGATTTGAACTTCAGGCCTGGCACTCCATCCATTCTGCCATTTAGCTGCCCTCATAATATATTATAAACATATAATTATTATATATTCAGATGGTGAGACAATTAAATGAGGCACTCACACATATACACATCCTCCCATGTGATAAGTATCAGCAAAGTGGTAGGTGTTATAGAAATATCCTAAGGTCTGAATTCCAGATTTTAGAACTTTTCTTTCTTTTCAATGTCCCTTTCTATTTTCTACTATAAAAATGAAAGATAAAAGTTTAGCACTAGGAACAATTTAGAGATCATAGGTCAACTCCCTCATTTTACAGATGAGAATACTGAGGTACAGGGAGAGAATAAGTAATGAGAGAATAAGATCTCACAAGATATCCTTGGTAGAGGCCAAGAGACTTAAGAGACTTAAAATCTAGGTCTCCTGTTTCTCTAACTAGTACAGTTTACTTTCAACTTGACCTCACTGCCCCTAGACTCCTGTGTACCTCAGTAGTATCAGTCTTTTAAGACTTTTTGCTTTTTGGACATTTTGAAAAAAATTGCTAGAATCTCTTGGCTTCAAGTCAATTCCTTTTTACAGCTGAAAGCTGAAATATCAGTGATTTTTTCCCTCTAATGTGTGGCCTAATGTGAAACACTGCCTGTTCTATTTATTATCTCTCCAACGTATCCATTTTAAACATTTTTGATTTACTCAATTTTAAGAATTGCACCTGTATATACAGAACAACTTTCTCTTTAACCCATGGATTTTATTATCTTTTAGGCAAACATACTGGACAGCTTGAGATAATAAAACAAAGCACAAGAATTCTCTTAGCAGCTCTTGGAATTTTGAGTCAACAGTATACCTTTTATATCCTTCTATGATACACCTTAATAGGTTTCAAATTAAATTATGGAGAATCTATAGAAGGCATTAGGAAATTGTAGCTAAGTTTTATATTGACACAATATACTATTATAGCAAGAAACTTAAAATTCTTGGTGTAGATTTTAACTATTTATAATGAAGCATTCTTTTTCCTTTTCATTTATAAACAGTAATTTTATTTTTCTGTAACCTTATGCACAAGTTCTGTCCCTAGGTTTTTTATATAATTAAATATAGTACTATACTGACAGAATCTATGTAAAGGGAGAGAGTACGAGGTAGGTGAGTGGGGAGAATCTTGAAAGAGCTAAGACTGGCCAAATGACAACAGATCTGTGTTTTGGAATTCTTCTTCTTGTTTTCTGTATTCCTAAAACCAATAAGGTACCTTATTTATCATAGACCCTTATTAAATGCTCATTGGATTGGACTGGATTTAATTGGATTGGACTAGTTCAAGGGTTGGAGAGGGGAAATTTAGAAACTGAGACTTCCTTGAAATGCCAGCTTTCTTTTAGGGAAAAACCTTGGGAGACAGTCCCATCTGAGTGGATGATATTTATGGTATGAAAGGAGTTTTCACTTAAACCAGTCCCCTATTACGGTAGGTTCCATGTTGAAATTAAAGAAGACACTTATAAATTATTCTTAGATTACTAAAGAAGGTTTGCTTAGCTGTAGCATAGAAGAGATACTCAGTAAGAATTCTCCATCACTTATACGGGATAGACACAACCCATGCTACTCTCACATCCATATGGAAATGTGTCTGATCAGTAGGTCTGTGTATGGTGACTCATTTGCTCTTGGGATATCTCCCACATCTGAGAGACCTGAGTCTAAGTGAATGGGCCCCTTATATGTCCTTTGGTATGGTCAAAGACTCCCAGGAAGTCCAAAGGAGGCTCAACTTAAATTCTTAGTCCCCTGGGCTAATTAGACCCAGGACAATTTTGTTGCCTTTGAGGAGAGACAAGCACCACAGCAAAAAAGTTAGCTTCACTCAAGTGACCTGTATATGGTAATACCATTGTGATGGGAGGGGAGGCGGAGGACTGCCACTGGAGGAGGGAGCAGGGTAGGCTCTGGATATAAAAGACAAGATACCTTGGTGTTTCAGGGATTCATAACATAAACTGCACAGGATTTTTTCATGAGTTGTAAGTTGGAAAATTCACCTAATGGCTGGCCTTCCTGTGATAAGCTTAGCTTGACAGTTCTTTGGATGACAAGCCCACAGACTGATGTTCTAGTCAGATTAGGCACAAAGCTCTAATGTAGAAGTGTAGGACATTTTTGTTGCTCAGTCATTTCAGTTGTGACTGGCTCTTCCTGGTTCCATTCAGGGTTTTCTTGGCAAAGATACTGGAGTAGTTTACCACTTCTTTCTCCAGCTCATTTTACAGATGAACAACTGAGGTAAACAGGGTGAAGTGACTTGCTCAGGGTCACACAGCTAGCAAGTGTCTGAGGTTAGATTTGAACTCGGGAAGATGAGTCTCCCTGAGTCCAGTCCCCATGCTCTATCTACTGTACCACCTAGCTGCCCAGTATAGGGCGTAAAGTCCAGAAACAACTGGAATGACTAAAGATTCCGTTAGTGGAGGTCATGAATAAGCATCACAGTTATTCTAACAAACCCCTGTATTGATCTTTATCTTGCCTTCTCACACTCATATATTCAAAAATCTATGGGCCTCCTTAACATAGATAGGTTCCCTGGCAGAAGGCTCCAGTATCCTTTTTGTCTTTCTGAGTATAAAATAGTGTATATCATTCAAATCAAGTCTGCTATTCTGGGAAGCGATGTTCCTCCTGGAGGGTGGGTTATATCACCTCTCAGGATTAGAACCAGACTAAGAGAACCAGGGTGGCATTGAGCCACCCCTAAACCCTCAGTACTTTTTGTCTGCCACATCGGTTTGCGTACTACTCATTCATTCATCCTTTAAGCATTTATTAAAATCTCTTATTACCAAGAAACCTACAGTTGGGTCAAGTCATGGGAGGACGCGGTTCTCTGTTTCTTTAAATCCCAGATTGGACTTGCAGACAACTATGTATTACTTCAAACTTTTCCATCATGATAGGATCTATCAGAACTATGTTACACTAACATAACATTCTAGAACTCAGGGGCAGCACCATGCCCACATGAAACACCAAGCTAGTACATCAGTGGAGGCTCTGAAAAGAAATGAGCTAATATATCCAGAGCATTGCAAGCTCTTTGAAAACATCCTACATAAATTTAAAGTGGTGTAAGAGTATTTTAAAAATCTTGTAAAAATTGTAATTGACTATATCTACTTTTGATCTTGTGCTTCTCCAATTTGGAAATAAACTTTTAATGAAAATTTTTGCCCACCATTTTTCCTCAAACTTACCTCAGGGCCTTTAAAAAAATAAAACTATTGGTGAGGCAGATAAGTTCAGAATTCAGTTAGTTCTCCACATTGAAATAGATTCCTACTCATGATAAAAAAAGAAAACAATTCTTCTCTTCTATTAGTTGCTGTCCCAGAGGCCTTTAAGAAAGAGATGAGAGGTAACCTCAGGCAACACCATGCCAGATTTATTCACAGAGGGGACCACGAGGATAAAAGGTTTCTATGCAAGCAGAATTTCCTGAAGAACACAAACAAATAAATTACATTTTAGAAAAGAAAAAGGCTGGCTTCCTGTTAACATTCCCCATAATTATTAAGTAATGCCACCGGATTGCTTCTAAAATCCATTTCCACAACCTCCAGTGAAGGAATTGCTTCTTGGCTTGAAGGCACTTAAAGGAAACATTCTAATAGAGATCATCCCTATGCAAACAGTCTCCTAATTGCTCAATTTGGGGAGAAAGTGAAAGAGATTAGGTTCAATTAAGGAAAATTTTGTTCTTGGTTCACAGTGTCTGGCAGTCCATTTGGTAGTTAGTATTGGATCTCAGTTTCCCACCTTATCTTTCTTAAATCCATGGAAGTTTGCACAACATTGCTTTGAAAGGGAAAGTCTATGTGCAGCTAAAGTCACATCCCCCAAACCAGAAAACAGTTGGCAAGTGTTCATTTCAATCAATGAACCCTGTCATCCAGAGAAAAACAAACCACAGCATCCCTTCTATACCCCCCATTCCCCTGAGCTTGTGAGTTGATGATCTCTCCCATGTCTCCTTGTAACAACTCTGCTGACATCCACAGAGAATATTAAACCTCCTAGGTCACCTGGGTTGCCCAGTGTCCAAAAATACACTCCTTTTCCTTCTCATTCAGTACATATGATGGAGAGAAAACAAATTAACCTTACGTACTTTGTCCTTGATCTTTTGCTTTGGTCATTTGTGATCTTGTACCCTGTTGTACTCAGTTGTATAGAAAAAATAAAAACTTTTCTTGTCATTTAAACTAGCCTACCCATAAAACCTAAGCAATCATACTGTCTGCCTTTTTCCTTTAAACTTTGCTTTCAAGTAATCAATAATTAACGGATGCTGAGCAACTAACATTCCATTTATTTTTCTTTTCTTTTAAATATTCTTTAAAAAATTTTTAGAGTTCCAAAATCTCTCCCTACTTTCCATCCCTCCCCCACCCATTCAGGAGGCAAGCAATATGATGTCAATTATACATGTGAAGTCATATAAAACATATTTCCATATTAGCCGTGTTGGGGAGGAGTAAAACAGAAAAAGCAAGAAAAATGAAGGTTAAAAAAGTATGCTTAAATCTGCAATCAGAGTTCATCAGTTCTTTCTCTGAAAGTGAGTAGCATTTTTCATCTTGGGTCCTTTAGAATTATCTTGGATCATTGTCTTGAACAGAGTATCTAGTCTTTTGCAATTGTTACAATATTGTTGTTACTGTGTACAATGTTCTCCGGGTTCCACTCACTTCACTTTGCGTCAGTTCGTGTAAGTCTTCCCATTTGCCATTTCTTATAGAATAATAACATTCCATCACAATCATCTATCACAACTTAGCTATTTTCCAATTGATGGGTATCCCCTCAATTTCAAATTCTTTGCTACCACAAAAAGAACGGCTATAAATATTTCTGCACAAATGGGTCACCTTCTCTTTGAGACATAGACCCAGTATGGTATGACTGGGTTAAAAGGCATGAACAATTTTATATCCCTTTGGGGATAATTCCAAATTCTTTTCTATAATGATTGGACCAGTTCACAACTCCACCAAGATTGCATTAGTGTACCTATTTTTCTACACCTCCTCAGCACTTTTCATTTTTTTCTTTTTTGTCATGTTATCCAATCTGATAGAGCACCTGATATTTTTAAGGCATAATGCTAAGAGCTATGACCGATGAACAAAATGAATGGAAGTTCCTAGAGGGAAAGGAGTTATATTGTTTTTGTCTTTATGTACTCAGCACCTAGCACAGTGCCTGACATATAGGTACATGTTAATTGAAGCGAGGTGAAGTGAATTATCTCAGACTGCATTGAGCTTTCCAGCTACACAAAGAGATTTTTATGTTTATATACATGCAAAGATAAAACTGAATAATATTGGAGAAGTATGTGAAATGAAAATAGGTTTCAATTTCTATTATAACATTCCTATTAGAATATAAGCATTTCAAGATAAGAATGTCTCTCTACAATAACCAGTTAATTTATTATTATGAAATAAATAATTTAATAATTTATTTAAATTAATCAAATTATTATTAATAATGTTTATTAATAATAAAAATAAATTAAATAAATAAAACAATTAATCATTAAATAAAAAATAAGTGGTTTTTTTCATCCATCTACCCATTCATCTTTGGAGGGAATATCTTATAACTTTGCTATTTCCATCACTGGTGGAAATATGAATATCAGCAGGATCACAGTTCACTTTGAATATGTGTTAAGTGATAAACAGTTTTTATAAATAGTAAAAGAATTTTCATGGGTAATGTTACTTTCTAGCTGGACCTTGAAGGATGGAAAGGATTTTGATAACCATAAGGGCAAACAGGGGACACTCAAAATATAGAGAACACTGAGCCAGCCAGAAAACACACATGTTCTTGGAAGATGATGAATAGATCAGTTTAATGGGATCTGGGGGTTTGTGTATAAGATGAGAAGAGTGAGTTTGGTTCAGATTATAGGGGAAGTTGGATACCTTGGAAGTTGGACATTGGGGAACCATTAAAATTTTTTTGAATAGGGTAGTGATATAATGAAAATTGTGTTTTAGAACAATTAATTTGGCAGGGGTGTAGCAGATTCATTAGAAAAGTTGAAGGCCATGGTCATGAATATTAATCTAGGTGGGTAATTTCCTTGTAAGTAAGTAGGGAAAATTTCATCTATCTTATTTGTATATCTCACACTTAGCACAGTGCCTATCACAAGGTAGGCACATAATAAATACTTGTGGATTGATTGATTGAAGAGATAAGGGTGCATGTCATGGAAAGAAACATGGACAGGTCTCTGTGGCGGTGGAACATCTAAGTGATGATGTGGAGCCTGGATATCACTTTAGTACCATGAGATAGATGCAGTAAGAATTGAATACAGTTCAAACCAGATTCTTACACAATGAGATAAAGAGTATGATGATCACTTAAGGGAGACTTGAGACTATTAATTCAAGATTTGTCTGGATGGGTAAGATCCACTGAGGATCACAACATGTATGAAGAAGAGAAAGAAAAGAAATATTTTATATTTGAAGCATTGCTCTTTAATCCAACACTTGCTTATTTGATCAAACCTTATAGACCACCCAGTGATCCTTTGGATACTTGTCCTGGATGACTTGATCTACAAATGAGTCAAGTTTTGGATTTGTTCTCATTTTCCCCTGTCTAAAACTATCTCTTGTCTACCACAGCCTCTCTTTTTTAGCAGTTCCTTCTTCCTGGTTCATTGGAATGATTTATTGTTGGTTTTGGTGGTGCCATTGATTTCTATAAAATTGTTCAATTAAGCATCCCAGAATAAGAATTAACCCTCTACCGAAGTGGAATCTGTGTATACTGTCATTCAGGAAGAGCCAAAGGGTAAGAATATCTCAGGAAAGTAGGATCAACAATTCTCATGTGGTCAGACATTGTCATAAAATTTCCTTGAGCAGTAAGACGCTACAATAGCTAGCATTTACATAGTACTTTATGGTTTTCCCAAGTTCTTTACATATATTATCTCATTTGATCCACAGCCCTTGGAAGGAGGTTCTGTTGTTATTCCCATTTCGCTATTGAGGAAACTGAGACTTAGAGTGATGAAGTGACTTACCTAGGTCACATAGCTAGTTAAATGACCGAGGCAAGATTTTAACCCAGATCTTCCTGATTCTATCCACTAACTCGTACAGTTTCTGTGTATTTGCTGATATACATGCTGTGTATATTGAAAGCTACATAATCTCCATGTTGTAGTTTATGGGATGGAGAATGGGGACAATACAAGACTATAATAAATGGCAGAACTGCGTAATTTTCATGCCCTTTACATTGCTCGCTGCTTCCTAACCAGTACATTTAGATGTTGTTTGGCCCATTATAAAGGCATTTTTAGTGTATTACAACATCCTGGGTTTACTCAGATTCTCTGGACAACCCATAGATTGGATAGTCATCATCTGGATGATTGAGACTTGATTTCATTTACCAATATGATCCTGAGCAAGTTACTTAAATTCTTTTGGCCTCAGTTTTCTCATCTGTAAAATGAAAGATTAGACTATGAAGCGATTTCCAAGATCCTTTCCACCTCTGAAATTCTATGGTCTATGAGCTATATTTGTGATGTCAGGGGCTGAGGATTATTACTTCATGGGTACCATCAGTCTGACATATGAGTAAATCAATGGAAGTAATGAAATTAATATACTGTTTTAAAATTATGGCTTTTTTATGCAGGGAAGTGCAGTTAGAGGTTATTATTAACTCTCTAGTTAATGACTATTAATGAAAATTAAACAGAGTTTTTGCCTTCTATATTCAAAATATCCCCTCCCTGGTTAGGACAGAAGAGCTTTCAAGTAAGTTCAGACTTTGGGTTCCACGGTTGACATTGTTCTGCCGTGATCATTTACTTAGAAATATTTAACCTGGAGAAGGAAAGACTAAAAGAAATCTTTGAATATTTGAACGACTGTCCTATGAAAGAGGGAATCAATAGACATATTTTCTCATACTTCACAGACAGGAGTAGTAGGACACATTTTGAAAGGCAGTTTTAAACTCAATATAAGGAAGCCAGAACTATCCAGTGAGAAAGTGGGATGCTTCATGAAGTAGTGATTTCCCCATCAACTGAGTTATTCAAATAGAGAATTGAATGACACTTTTTCAACAATTTTGCTTTGCATTGTTTGGAAGGGTGAACTAGATAACCTCAAAGACCCTTCTGACCCCGGGTTTCTGACCCCCTATTTTACTTCACCTTTTAAGTTCAGGGACACATCCTAACACTTGCATCATTGTTCTGAAGTTCCATCTGAACCTTGTCCTTTTAGTAGATTTTGCATGGTTTTTTTTTCCTTTTTCTGAGTTTGCCTGTGTTTTGTTTTGATTTTTTTTGCCCTGCTGTGATATTCCTTGACTGTAATCATGACGCATATCCTTCCCTCAGAAGCTGATCCCTTTTCCCTTCTAAAAATTCTAGCATACATCTAGGGGAGTCAACTTGCTTATTATTCCATCAGGTGTTCAGAGGGCAGAAAGGTACAGGTATCCCTAAATACATGGAACAGAGTTGTTTTTACTGTTACTTATAAAACATATGTATACATATATACACATATATTGATTTTTATTTTCTTGTTAATTTAACAAAATCAGAAATCCATTTCTATGAGCTGCTATATTAATAGGAATGGATAGTAATGGACAACAGATGGTTACAAAGTTAAGCAAACTGTTGGCAGCAATGTTAATTGGCAGTTCAGTAGAGTCCCTCAGAAATTTTTAGAAATGTTGAAGTGGGTGGCGTTTTTTTCCCCCCAGTGTGAAGAAAATGATAGTCAGACCATAACAAAGGTGTTTATTTTTGGAATAAACTGTTCTTTCACTGAGCAAAACATTGCAATGTTTATGTGGATACTACAGAAGTCGACACACCCATAGGGCTTTATAAGAGGATGAGCCTATAACCCTGGTATGGATGGAGGCAGCTTGCACAATTCACAGACACAGTCTTTCTTGAAATCTCATTCCTGAAGAAAGTGTGAGATTGGGGAAATGGAACAGTGAGGGCCACAAGTGATCATTTCTGTGAAGATTTCTGTGGGTATCTCAAGTTAAATTTCTTGTCAACACTGTGTAGTTTATCTTGCAGCTTGCATTGAATTATATTAGTCTCTAATGAAAGTACATGAGTGTAATAAATATTTATCTTGCTTTTTTTCGTAAAATAAATGGTTTTCAAGTGCTCCAAATAAGTTAGTGTTTTCTCACTAATGCTTTCATATGCAAGCATCAGGGGTCTGCTTAACTGAGTTCCTATCCTGGTCCTCAGAATCGTTACTGGGAGAAAAATTTCAAATCTAAATAGATTGTATTCAATTCAGCAAACATTTTTTTTTTAAATGTTTATATGTAAGATATTGTACTAAGTTCTCAAACACAAAAGACAAAAATAAAACAACATTAAGGAACTTATATTCTATCAGAGGAAGGAAGGATATAAGAAGTACAGAGATCAATCAAACGCACAACAAAAAGGTTTTAATGGAGTACAAATGCCAGGCCCTAGGCTGGCAGGATGGAGGTACAAATATGAAGAATGAAACAATCCTTAGGACAAAGAACCTTGCATTATAATCAGAAAGAAATAAGTACGTGTACACGATAAATAGAAAGAAAAGAACTGTGAGTAAATCTAAAGTAGTTGGATGCAATGCAGTGTGGGAGGGAGGTCTATAGTAACTGGAGGATTAGGAAAGATGGTGACTGAGCTTTCATCTTGAAGGAAAGGAGGGATTCTAGGAAGCAAAGATGAGGAGGAAGTACATTCCAGGCATGGAGCATGGCCAGAGAAGTACTCAGAAGCCGTGTGTGTATGTGTGTGTCCGTAAACATTTGTTAAGTGCCTTGTGTGCCAGGCACCATGATATTTGCTGGGAGAACAAGACAGGCGAAAGAGAGCCTGGGCTCTTATAAGGAGGTGGTAACCTGGCAGGTCTCCATTAACACTGCCCTTAAATGAACATGGGATGCGTAAGTCTCAAGTGAAAGGAATGTAGGAGGAGTCTGCCCTTGTCTCAACCCAGTAGTAGTGGATTTCTTATATTTCCGGCTTATGGGTATTTTTAATTTGTTTACCACAAATTTGATGAGTAATTCATTTCATGAGCCATTGAAAACATTTATGGTTTTCCATTGATAGAGTCTACATATACTTATTAGTAGTTTAAGAGCACATTCGTGCGTTTACTAACCCTTAACACACTAGGCAGCTAGATAGCACGTTGCACAAAGCACCAGAGCTGAAGTCAATAAGATTCATCTTCATGAGTTCAAGTTTGGCCTCAGACGCTTACGAGCTGTGTGGTACAAGTCACTTAATCCTGTTTGCCTCAATTCCTCATCTGTCAAATGAGTTGCAGAAGAAAATGGTAAACCATTCCAGTATCTTTGCAAAGAAAAGCCCGAATGAGGTCACAATGAGTCAGACATGCTGAGATGACTGAGCAAGAACACATAAGGATTTATTTTATTATGGAAGACAGACTTATTGGAAATCACCTTACTCAAAACAGTTCAGTCACAAAATGAAGGCTTAAAAACAAAATGGAGGTAGCTGTGCTAAGGTGAAAAACTTATTCTTGCTATCCTCTTAAAGTGATAAAACTTATTCTCACTATAGTGTGAGTACTTGCTTGCTTGCATATGTAAGGGACCTTGAGAGTAGAGAGATCAGTTAACTTTTACCACAGAGTTCAGGAAGGGAAGTAATATAGGGAAGATAACTTGGGATCAGGTTTTGAGGGCATTTAAAAAGTTAAATGGAGGCGCTTCTGTTGCTTCCTACATACAACAGCAAGCCACTGGAGTTGGCTGAATAGAGGAGTCACATGGTCATATCTGTACTTCAGGAAAATTACTTTGGCAGCAGTGGGCAGGATGAACTGGAGTGATGAAAAACCTGTAGCAGGGAGATCAATTAGAAGGCTGTTGTAATAATTCAGGAGTAAGGGCCTAAATCACGGTGGCATCTGTGTGAGTGGAAAGACAGGTCAGAAATGAGAGATGTTACAGTTAGAAACAGCCAGATTTGTCACTTGATTGGATATGTGGGCTGAGGGAGAGTGAGAAATCCAGAACAATGGTTAGGTTATGAACCTGAGAGAGTGGGAAAGTGTTGATGTTTTTGACAGAAATGGGGAAGTTTGGAAGAAAGAAGGGTTGAGGATGGAAGGGGGATGAATTCAATTTTAGACATGTTGAGTTTAAGATGCTTCTAGGACATCTGCTTTGAAATGTTTAATAAGCAACTGGTGTTGTGGGAGAGTATAGGGATAGATATATAGATGTGAGTCACTTGCATAGATATTTGTAAAACTCATAGGAGCTAATGAAGTTATCAAGAAAGTATAAAGGAACATGAGAAGACAAAACCAAGAGAAAGTTGAGTTAGGGAAACTCAGAGAGAAGGGAATAGTTCGAA
The DNA here is from genome assembly GCA_023548195.1 of Bettongia penicillata ogilbyi. Classification (NCBI taxonomy): domain Eukaryota; kingdom Metazoa; phylum Chordata; class Mammalia; order Diprotodontia; family Potoroidae; genus Bettongia; species Bettongia penicillata. The sequence continues at coordinate 7,340,422 of JAJHZJ010000055.1, read as the reverse complement.
GGATGGCCAATAGTGTCAATAGTATAAGATAACTCAAGGATGGGGAAATCTTAGAAATATTTGAAGGCAACCGTGGAGGAACCAGTAGATAGGGGTTGAAGATTTGGGTGTGAGGATATACAGTCTGCTAGAGAGGACAGAGGGGATGGGATCAAGTGCACATGTAGAAAGACTGGCCTTGGCAAGGAGAAGGTCATTTCATGTCTTTGTCAGAGACTGATGAAAAGGAGGAAAGAGTGGTGGCTGTTGGGGGATTTTGAGATGAAGAGAAAGGGTGAGAGAGGTATTAATTTAGAATGGCCTTGTTTTGTTTTGTTTTTTTCAATAAAGTAAACAGTAAGGCCCCTAAGCTGAAAGAGAAGGGGAAGAGGGAGATATAGGAGACTTGTGAAGTGAAGAGACAGTTTAGAAAAAGTTAATACAAAGTAATTCTGAGAGAGGGAAGAGTGTTAAAAATTGGTGGGACAAGAACTAGCAACTTAATTTTGTTTTGAAGGAACTTAGGGATTTTAGGAAGTGAAAGTGAGGATAGAGATTGGGATCCTCCTGTACAAAGGCACAGAAGCAAGCAATAAAACAAAATGTATAGAGAATAGCTAGACAGCCTATTTGGCTTGAGTGGATAATATGTGATATGATCTAATATGAAATAGATGGGAAACATGGCTCCCATGAGCCATAATGTGAATGGGTTTGGTTGAGGTTTTTTGGGGGGTGGTTTTTTAGTTTTGTTTTTGTTTTGTGAATGATTTTAAATTCCAAGTTGAAGACTTTGTATTTCATCCTAGAGGCAATAGAGAACCACAGGAGATTGACTTGATCAGATCTATATTTTAGGAATATAAATTAGACAAATTATGGAGAATATATTGATTAGAGGAGAGACTCAATGTAGGAAGAACAATCAAGAGATAACTGTAATAATCTAGCTAAGATTTAGTGGGGATAAGGATAAGGGAGATGTGAGTAAACAAAAGGGGAGTGGGGGAAAGAGGGGGTGATGTTAAAAACATGGAAGTAGAATCAATGGGGCTTTGCAACTATTTTGGATGTATTGGGTGGTAGGGGATAGGAGAGGAAGTTAGAAAATGGGAAGTCTCCAGTGTTGCAAAGCTGAGTGACTAGAATAGTGGTTCCCTCAGCAGAAAGAGGAGTTAAGAAAAGGGGTGACTTGGAGGGCAAGTATAAGAAGTTCCATTTGACACATGTTGAGTTTGAGTTGCCTACAGGACACGTCCCAGGTGGAAATGTCTAACAAGCAGCTGATTACATAGAACTAGAGTTTGGGGGAAAAAAATTAAGGCTTGATACAATGTTCTTGGTATACGTAGCTAATGGCTTTCACTGTAATAGATATATGTACTAAAAAGACTTCTGTTAAAGGAAAAGGCATGACTCAATTCACATTCTATTTCTACAAGGCAGCTAATGACATTTTTAAAGATTCTGAAATATACTGGTTCCAATTAACATAAATTAATTTTGAGTGAGATAATGATATTCTATAATCTCTTTGGAAAAATCGGCAACTCTACTTTTGGAAACAGTAAACTTTAGGGATAGAGCTGTAAGACAATTCAGACTAATCCAATCTCTTCATTTTAGACATGGGGAAACTAAGGCACAATGAGGTTGTTACTTGTCCAAGCTCACACAGATAATAGCAGAGCTAGCGTCCTAATCCAGATCCTTAGACACTCAAATCGAATTTCTTTTCTCCTTTCCATTTCCTGAGCAGTATTAGAAAATTTAATAATCTGGATTCAGAGTTAGTGTTCAAAGACTTTCTGAATACATTTGAAGGGAAAAAAATGCAGTTCATTAATTAGTTCTTCAGAATCATCTAAGCAGTCCATCTTACCATAAAAATTCTGAGTCTTGTGTGTATTACATTATTCAAATACAAAGGATCCCATTTTTACAATCAGCAGTTAATGTATTCATTCATTCAAAAACATTTATTAAATACCAACTATGTGCACAGCACCCGTACTGTGTTTGGGAAGACATACATAGAAAGATAAATAGGACAGAGTCCCTTAAGGAGCTTATACTTACAGTATGAATATTTACAAAGTGCTTTCCTTGTAAATTATCTTGTGAATTAGGCAATGCTAGTAAGTAATTTTGTCCATGTTTTCCAGATAAGAACCCTGTGACTTAGAAAGAATAAATGACTTGTTCATGTTTACATCATGAAAAACTGTCAAAGATGAGATTAACACTCAGACCTTCTGATTCCAAAGTCTAATGTTCTTCCTAGTGCTGTGGTAGGAGACTTAAGACAGGAACACATGTTTGCACATACATGGACTGACACACAAACTGCAAATCAGGGCATATGTACATAGAGAGTCTACATGGTGTAATGAATCAAGGACTGAACTTGGAGTAAGGATCTGGGGATGAATCCACCTCAGATACTTTCTCTCTCTCTCTCTCTCTCTCTCTCTCTCTCTCTCTCTCTCTCTCTCTCTCTCTCTCTCTCTCTCTCTCTCTCTGTCACACAGCTAGTAAGTGTCTGAGGCTAGATTTGAGCTCAGGTCCTCCTGACTCCAAAGTTGGTGTTTTAGCCATTGTGCCACCTAACTGCCCTACACTTGCCATTTTTAAAATTCAGTGGGGTTTTTTGTCTGTAAGATAAGGATAATAACTGTAGAACTTACAAGATTGTCATGAAGCTCAAATGCATGTATTTTTTTTAAGGCAAATAAATTATGTCATGATGATGACCATAATCATGATGATGAAAGAAAGAAAGCTTTTTTGGAAAGAGTCACTTTTGGCTCAGGTTTGTAAAGAAGGCTTCACAGAGGAGGAGAAATGCTCTCTGGAGCTTAAAAGATGAATTGAATAATAACAGATGAGGACCTTGCTTAAGACACAAAGGGAAAAAAAAGCAATGCCCTCACTTGTAATGGTAAAATCAGAATGATAAGCATGGGTGAAAATGCTGAACTGGAATTTGCGTCCTCTTAATTCAAGTTTTCCAGAGATGACTGGTTTTTTTCAAAGAGTTATAATTACCTTTTCAGGCAGCATCTGTTCCCAGTGTAGCTATCCAGTTTGTGGATTATCCATTTCCTTTCCTTCTCCTCCTTCCTCTTGACCTGCTTTTGGCCAAGTCTCCACTTGTGAGCATCTCTACCACAGATGGGCAGAGGAAATGAAAGGAAATTAAAAATGAAATTCCAATCAGTCCGATTTCCTTCTTGGTCATATTAGCAACTCTGGTAAAGGATTTGGTAGGGAGAGAGGTTGGAATCCTTGGCCAAAGAAAAACTTTCCATTCTCCAGATATTGCCATTTCTTACTGTGTAAAATGAGGGCACTGAACTTGATGGCTTCCATACTTCCTTGTGGCTTAGGGATGGGGTGCAAAGAAAGGTAATACACAGTCTCTGTTCTCAAAGAACTAATAGTCTAATGGGAGAGAGAACACGTGAACAGTTACATATGAACAAGTTAGGAGATGATCAAAAAAGGGTGCTAACTTTAAGGTGGATTGGAAAAGCCTTTTTGTAGAAGGTGAGACTTTAGCTGGGACCAGAAGGAAGCCAGGGAAGTCAGGAGGCAGAAATGAGAAGGGATAGAATTCCAGGCTTGGGGAACAGCCAGTAAAAAGACCTGTGTTCTGGAGATAGATTGTCATGCACCAGGGACCACAAAAAAGGAATTAATTGTCACTGGATCCCAGAGTAGATAGGGGTGAGTAAGGTGTAAGAAGATTGGAGAGGTAAGATGGGGTCAGGTTCAAACCCTTCTGTTTTAGATGAAAAGAAGAGTATCTTATATTTGATGCTGGAGGTGATAGGGAGTCATGTGGCAGTGGGGTCGGGTGATGGAGTCAGATCTTCACGTTAGGACAGTCAGTTTGACAGCTGAGTGGAGAGTAGAATGGAGTGTAGAGAGATGTGGCAGCCAAATCAACTAGCAGGCTATTGCAGCAGCCCAATTGTGAAACAATGAGGGCCTATACCAGGGTGATGGTGGTATTTAAGGACTGAAAGGGAAATAGGTGAGGAATGTTATGAAACCCAAATTATAGGACTTCATAAGAGGGCATAAAGGAGAATGAAGGGTATTCCAGGAGAAGGGACCTAATGGTTGAAGGCAATACTGAAGATGGAACATTCATTAAAAGTATATAACTCCTGTGTGAGACCAATGGTCATTGTGGTTAAAAATTATTAAAACCCTAAACCTAACTGATCTTAATTTGCTTACTTTCCCTGTGGTATTTTAAAATTGCACATGTGGATAGCATATACACTTTAATTTATCTCATCAATGTGAGTCTATCTTCCAATGGTGCATATGACAATTTATTCCTTCCTTCTCACCCTGGGTAACTGTCGTCCACATCCCCTTCCTCTGGGAACATTCCTCGTAGAGCATGCAGGCCATCCATTGGCAATCTCTCATTTTCACTATGCAATTAGCTCACTTCCATTTCTATAATGTAGTTTTCTGACCATGTCTATGGCACTACTTCCATTCCTACTCCACAGCCAAGCAAAAGACACACAGGAACACTTGAACTGGGAGGAGAATGCCTGTACTTGTTCCCAAGTAGGGAGCAAGGCTTTTCATTACTTGTGCATGGAAATCACTTCACTAAACATTCATGTGTCACCTCTCAATCCTTCAGGTCTTGGAGCTCCCCATTCCAATAAATTCATATACATGTACTCCTTTACTAATGCATTATGTACATAAGAAGACATACACAAAAATAGATAAAGATGAAATCTCATCAATCTCATTCTATCTTTTAATTTGGGGTCCAGTTCATTGTCATCGTGTCTAATTTCTATCCCAGATACATTTACTGATGAACCAGCTTTGTGGATTGTCTGTCAAAATGCATAACATAGTCTAGGCCAATTATCTCCATATTCTATTGATAACATTATTGAAACATTAGAAAAAACTTCTGGGAACCTCATGTATGTGTATTAATTTATATGTAAGTTATATGGTGCATTCTTTATCAGTTGATTCCATATATTATATAAAACTAGACAAAAGAGACATTAAGAAGGATGAGATAAAGTTTAAAGATTAAAATAACTAATTTTAATTTTTTTAAAGTTTTGTTTAATAACAGTACAAAAAATTTCTACTGAATATTGATATTTTTACTGAGAGCAATGTGACTGACATGCATGTCCTGTCATCACCTCCTTGATGTCATGGTCCTCTTCGAGAATGAAGAACAAGCAACAACCCTTACCTCGGCAAAGAAGTTGGGGGTGGGTGTTTGGGAGTTAGAGGAAACATGACTTCTCCTACTCATTCTTAAGAACCAAGCTTGTAAGACTCTGAAACTGGGCAATTATTTTCACAGTGCACTTTTTTTCTGATGAGTCCCTCAATATGAAATGATTGAATATCTCATGAAATGTTTCTTGTTGCCTCTGGGCACACACTAAACCCAAGTCTACCACTTGTCTCTTCAAGGAGAGCTTGTCAGGTATCCTTTCCATTTAGCTACAACTTCTTTTGGTTATCTCCCTCAGTAGTATGTCCCCCTGGTCACTGGACAAAGAACTCATATTTAGAGAAAATGGTGCCCACTGTTAATTAGCCTCCCTGCCCTTAACTCATTTAACCCATGGAAAGTAGTGCTAGTTTTCTACCAAGATTGTACTCAAAGATTTCCCAGCACGATAGTATCTACCATAACCCTTGCTCAGCTGTGATAGCTTTCAAGAATACAGGGGTCACCTCCACCCCATAAGGCTGCATCGGAGTATGAGTGTTTATGTACAACATCCCCAAAAGAGCAAACAGACAAAAAACCAAAACAACTTTTTTACTATTAAGAAAACACACAGAGGGTCTACTGGACTTGATTATATCACACATAGAAAATGGAGAGTGTTGTAGTGGAGATAGGAAAGTAGTTCCCAGAGTGATTTTATTTGCTTGCTTGCTAAAGCATTGAACTATTGTGAAAAGGAATGAGAGAATGAATTGCAAAAACTTGAGTGTGGTTAGTATTGCTTAATGATTATCATTTTTCGGCATCTTTCTCTTTCTCTCTTTCCTCCTTGTTTCTTTCTCTTCTCCAACCTGTTCCTCCCCAAAAAACCCCAAATGTTTTGTCCTCCCAAAATCAAGAAAATAACAACCCTGAGATGGCTATTTGGAAGGGATAGACTCCTAGGACATAGTAGTTTGTGTTAGAGGAGAGTGCATAATGGCACAAGGATCCCTGTTTATTTATCTTATAGGTCTATGGCAAACTAGTATTGTTATATAGCCTCTAAAATTGAATGTTCACAGATAACCCTTTGCCTCCCTTAGATTCCCACAATCCAGGTTACATTGCCCTTTTGCTTTCTGCCTTTCTTCCTACAATCTTATCCCTGGAATGAATCTATCTCTGCTTCTGTACTCACAAATCAGGGGGCTGCAGCTTCCCATGATTCACTGAATACATTTTAGAGAGATTTTTTGTTTTCCTAGCTATATGTTTTCTTTTAACAGTGGTACTTCTCCTGCTGATAATGAATGATACCTGCCAAAAACTCTGTTTTATAGTTAGAAATAATTCTGAACTAGTTACCGGGAACCCAGGATAGAAACGATCAAAGTTCTATTTGTCATCTGGTTTTGATCCAGAGAGTATCATTATGGTACAGGTGCCTGTCCCTTCATTCTGCATGTAACAAGTAGGTGCTAGTAGCTGAAATATCTGATCTATTTGTAGTTCTTTTGCTCAGATATTTATTGTTATCCAGTCGTTTCAGTTGTATGCAATTGACTCCATTTGGGTTTGTTTTGGCAAAGATGCTGGAGTAGTTTGTCATTTCCTTCTCCAGTTCATTTTATAGATGAGGAAACTGAGGCAGTCAAGTTACTTGCCCAGGGTCACACAGCTGGTAAGTGTCTGAGCCTGATTTGAACTCATGAAGATGAGTCTTCCTTAAAACCAGGCCTGGCACTCCGTTCATTCAGACACACTTTCTGTTATTCTTCTGCCAAAGGTTTAGCTTGATGATGCCCGTTTTTTAACGTCCTGCACCCATTGAAAGGAATCCCAGGAGAAATCACCTCCTGGAAGCAATTTCCCTTTCATTTGGGCTTTTCTTCCCCTTCCTTAACTTGCTGACTTCACGCAGACACCGATCCATGTATTGTCTCTACTAATCAATCCCCTCAGTTGTTGCTCACTAGACACATTAAATACTAAGAAGTAGGTTAATCCTTTTTCCTTCTGCTCTTCAGTAATCTCCATAGACCAATTCTTTTTTTTCTCTTTTTTTCCCTCTAGCACTGCAGTGATAACACTCACCCCTGTCAGTCAGACATGAACATTGAAGGGGCTTGGAAAAGAGGTTACACTGGAAGAGATGTTGTGGTCACTATCTTGGATGATGGCATCGAAAGGACTCATCCAGATTTGGTGAAGAACTACGTGAGTGTTTTCTTTGCCTTTCCTATGGATACATCTGAAGTAATGGGCTTTAATAGCTGGGAGGGGGAAGGCCACTCAAAAACACATAAGCCAGATGTGCCAGATGTCCCGATGGGTTTTGTACCTTTCCTTTCCTTGGCGAAATTATTATCACATGATGGAGGCAACATATCCTGAGGGAATAGGCACAGGGAGACATGGGGTCAGGGTGGAGTGGGGTTGGGGAGAGAGGAGTTGTTTGCTTGTCTTTGTTTTGTTATTTTCCTTAGCTCAACCTTGGTCACCACACCTCCACCATCATCAGCACCATCACTATTCAGTTAGAGAGGAAGTTGGAGGTGATAGATTGAGTGCTATTAGATAGCACTAGATTGGGGTCAGTAATAAATGGAGTTAGTCAGCGATAAATTCATTGATTAATTACTTGTTGACTTAATAATCTTCTATTAAGAGAATCTTATGTACCATGTACTGGGCTAGGGATACCAAAAAGGAGAAAGAAGACAAAAGAAAAAGAAATAGTTCCTCCTTCCAAAGAACTAACATTCTATCGGGGGAAAAATATGAAATAAATTAGTATCTACTACATAAGTACATATATATCCATACATAAATTCTATTTCAGATATTAATTATATGACAAATCACTTAATCTCCTGGAGTTTATTTCTTCCTTCTTAAAAATAGATATAATAGTCAACCAAACCAAACAAACTCCATGGGCTTTTGTAAAGATCAGATTTTATCTATCTGTCTATATCATTTCATACTTCATAAGTGAATTCATCTGTCATCATCATCACTATTTAACCTCTAACAATATTAAGTGGATTCACTCTGATGAACTTATTATTAGAATGAAAAGCAAATCTTCGCAACATCATCATGACTAATAATTGTACTTAAATGCTATTATATATATATATATATACACACATTATATCAATACCTTTATTTTATTCTATCTATCTATTTATTTATCTTCACAGAGTGTCTTGAATGTGGGGGTTGAAATCACCTCCTAGAGATACAACCTAGAACCTTCAAGAGCTCAAATGGGGAGATAGCCCAGTATTGGCTAGCTAACTAGAAATGAATAACCCAGACATTGTGTGTGTGTGTGTGTGTGTGTGTGTGTTGTGTGTATAAACTAGCTCACACATATTTTATATTCATTATGTCCAACGTATACGTGGGCTATAATATTTAACAATAATATATATGATATAATGTACATTATAACCCAGATATTTATTATATATTATAGCCCAGGTATTAAATGGTGTATTTTCTGCATATACTCTTGAAATACATATATATAATATTACATATACTATTAGAGTATATATAATAAGATACTTGGGATATTTCCCTCATTCAGCTTTCAAAGGGTGCAGATTGGATCTCCAGGGGGTGACTTCTACCCTAGATTCCAGATACTTTGTGGTCTGCACTCCTAAAACGACAGTTCATTAGTCTTCATCACTGGATTTAGCTTTAACAGTTAGACACAGCCATTTACTGATATCACTTTGTAAGAACAATAATATCCCAAAATTTCTTCCTGTAACACTGGGGCAAACTCTTTCACAAATGTACAATCAGTGGAAAAAGGAGCCACATATATAGAATATGCTAGTATGGAGGCGCTCGTGCCTGAAGCATTTCTGTTATTATAAGACCTAGTTCACTTTTCTCTTCTTGCTGTGTCCTCACACAACTCTATCCTGTTCACAGTATCTTCTGTGCAGGTTGCTCAGTGGGGCTCCCTAGGCCTACTCCCTACTGGGTACAGCATCTCTGGGTGAATAGTTTCATTGCAAAATGCCATGGCCGATGGGATATTGGGAAAAAAGAAATTATTCCCTACTCCCTTCTGGGAGAGGAGCAAGGAGAAAGGCAAAGAAAGGCAAACTCTTAAGAGCTGACTTATTCCTCCACAGTTGACTCTCTTTTATGCTGCCATGTCCCACTCCTCAGAGCCATAGTCTACCTCCATTGACTACTTAGCAATTGTGTCTAATTTTTTTTAAGGGCCATCGGAGAAGTGTTCAATATTTTAGAGATAGTGGTCAGATTTATAAGTTGCACTCTAATTGCCTGAAGTTTGAACATTTTTTCATTTTTTATAAAGGAGTAATAAAATTGCCTTCTTATTTCATCACACGTGACATTTCTTTATGCTTTGTCTGAAAATCTAATGAAGCGTTTTTTTGTTTTGTTGTCATTGTTGCCAGTCCCCTTGTATTCTGTGATTTCATTCACTGGGCTTAGGGGGGTAGATGGGGATTAGTTGACTATGAGTGTCCTGATCAACTCCCTCTATCATAAACACACACACACACGTGTATGTGTTTGTGTGTATCCATGCGTATATGTGCAGACAGATACAAATATATATAGATTTATCCAGAGATGTGATATCATCAGTATAGGGAGACTCCCTCTATGGATACACTATCATATTAATGCTGTAAAAATAGAAATAGGGAATGTTTTCTCCAAACACTAATCAACGACAGACATATCTTTACTTTGCTGTGTATTTCTGAAAATACAAAGTATGCCAGCACCGTAATCAGTTCTGCTCTCCATCTATACCCTATCATCTACTTTCCTTTTTTAACTTTCTGTTTTCTATCCATTTACTGCCTTGTTCCCAATCCTATGATTTGAGTACCTGTTTTAATTCCTATTATGGCTGAGGGATGACCCATTTAAGCTACTAGAATAGAACATTGGGTACAGTTTCTCAAATGTAATAATTTCTCTGAGCATGCATAACTAGATTTATCTCATTTGTTGTTTTTTTAACAATTCAGAACCCAAGTTTTCAGATAATGTCTGTGATTTTAAAATTACCTAATGCAATCCAGTCCAGAAACACTCTAATGCTTTCTCTCAACGTTATCAGAATAACTATTCAGTTAGAGTTCTGCCAAATAATCAGCCCACTGAAAAAACAAAGATCAGTTAAAATGGTTATTTGATGTCATACAGACAAAAGTATAACTTGGATGTTTGATTTTTTAAATTAAGAAGCAAATAAACTGATATTCATTTACACAGCCTAAGTGAATCCAAAGTAATGTAAGCATTCTGCTTTCTCTTTTCCCATTGCTTTGTACATGTGGATTCTTAATAAAGAGATCCCCTTTGCCTCCTATTTTCATGTAGGGTAGTTTACATTTCAGGCTGTGGTCATTATGTGTTTTCCTGTGCCCACATGGACAAGATCATCTACTCTATCACACCATATTTCACATTTGCCTTCAACATTCCACCCAACTGCAAGAGCTATGGTTTGAAAGAGAAAAGAGTTTTTGGAGGAAGGATTGTCTTCATTTTGCTTTTTCCATTCCTAACTGAAGATACCCTTATATTATATATAAACTAGTTAAAAATGATAACTTCCTAGCTCTTTCCTGGAAAGCAAGATTACCTCTAGCTTTGGCTTAGCCTTTTTAAACTATGATGATATATTAGCAATCCAGAGTTCAAAAGATCATCTAATCTCAGAGTTGGAAGAAACATCAGAGGCAATCTAGTCCAAATTGTAAAAGAGTCTCTTCTACAACGTGCTTAAAAAACGGCCGTCCAGTTTTTGTTTGAAGTCTTTTGGGAAAGGGGGAACTCACTACCTCCCAAAGTAGCCCATTCCACTTTGGCTATACCTACTATACCAAGTCTTAATCTGCCTTTCCACAACTTTATCCATTGTTTAGTTGTACTCTCTGAGATTTTATCTTGTATCCTCTTCTTGAAACCAGAGAGAGAATTAATGATGAATCTCCAAGAAGAATAGTAAAAAAAAAAAAATCAATTGATTTCTTTAAGAAAGAAAGAGACAGAAAAATTATCTGGTTCAGGTCTCTACAGACATACTCATACCATTGACCATCTTATTATTTTTAAACATGAAGTCATTTAGTACAACCCTATCATGTTATAGGTAAGGAAACTGAGACCAAGAGATCCTAGGGTGCCCTCAGTCTAGATTCCTTCAGGAAAGTACTTTTCAGTTGAAAAGTTTATTAACAATAGTCAGGACATGAAACTTTTTGCCCTATCTCCAGAAAAGAGTTTATTCCATCTCTATCTTGTTGCCTCATTTGGACAAGGTCATATATCATAGAATTATAGATCTGGAGCTGAAAGGGGCTTTAGATATCTAGTCTACCCATATCATTTTACGTATAAAGAAATGGAGGCTCAGAGAACAGTAAGTGACATATCCAAGGTCTTGTGACTTCAAGTTTATCCTTCTTTACACTATACCACTTTGACTCCCAATTGACCTTATCTCAATTTTACTAATATGGTTCGTATCTTTAATTTTTTCCTCTTTTTTTTTTTGTTTTCCCTTGTGAGAGGAACCCTCAGAACAATGCAAATTAGTTGTAGCTCTGTAATCATTAGAGGTGATGACTTTGAACATTGAAGATGTGAAAAGGAAGGACCTGCCATGTCAACAGGTCACTTGTTGCAGCATTAATTAGATTGAGTCACAGACTGGATAGGAGTGGATGTTTGAGCTAGAAATTATTTTCAGAAGAGCCTTAATGAAGGCAGAAACAGTAATTATGACAAGAACAACAGCAAGAAAAGCCAAGTAGTTTCACCAACATTCTATTTTTTTAAATAAATATTTTAGTATCAATTATTATTACAATAAGTTAATTATCTATATATCATTACACATAATCACATAGATTTATATAATTTAATTTATTATATATAATTAATTATTATTATAATTATTCAATACTATTATTATTTAATATTACTAAATATTAACAAAATAAATTCTTTTCCAATTATATGTAAAGCTAATTTTTAACATTTTTAAAACAATTTTGAGTTTCACATTTTTCTCCCTCTCTCTTCTGCCCCTCCATGAAATAGTCAGCATTTTGATGTAAGTTATGTATGTGAAATCATGAAAAACACAATTACATATTATTCAAGTTTTCACCATTTTAAAGTAGAAATATAATATAAATGAAGGAAAGCTTAAAATTACTTTTATAAATGGTAAGTGGAAATCTTTAGTGATAGAAATTTGAATTATTCTAAAGTCCAGGTGAGCATATTTCACTAGATTTAGAACATATTCTTGGTCATTTAAAAAAAATTCAAATTTGTTTTTACCTTACTTAAGCAATATGGCACCAATACATTATTAATTTAGACTAAAGGATGGGGTGGGGAAGGGTAAAGCCAATATGAATTAGTGATGTCTAAATTACAAGCTTTTTAAAATTAAATTTTATTTTTTAATGAATGGAAATCTACCTTCTCTTTTCCATTGAGAAAGAAAGAAAATAAAATACCGTTACAAAAATATAGAGTTAAGGGAAAAATTTCCCACAATTTCCAAGTCCACCTATATATATATGTGGCTGTGTGTATATAATGTATTTGTGAGTCTGTATACACATATATGTCCCAATTTGCACTATCATCTCTCTGTCAGGAGGTGGGTAGCATGTTTCATCATGAGTGCTGTAATTGTGATTGGTCATTTCATTGATGACAGCTCCCAAGTCTTTTAAAATCTTTAAAAGTCTTGCCACTATTACTGTTGTATAAATCGTCCTCCTGGTTCTGCTCACTTCGCTTTGCATCCGCTCCCATAAATCTTCCCAAGTTTCTCTGAAGTGATCTCCTTCATCATTTCTTACTGCACTCTAGTGTTCCATCACATTCATGTGCCACAAGTTGCTGAGCCCTTTCCCTAATTGATGAGCACCTCCTCAATTTCTCATTCTTCACCAACACAAAATGAGCTGCTATTATAAATGATTTCAAAATGGAAATAATTTTCCCACCTTAAAATATATGAACTTTACTTGTCTTACTTTTAAAGCGTTGTGATATTTGGAACTAGGTTAATAAATTCTGCTAAGCAGTGGTTCTAAGGGGACCTAACTCAATGGATATTTATGGGTGATCTTTATTTGGCACATCCTTTATTTTTTTATAGTGTAGCCTTTGCTATATGTTGAGTGAATTACATGCTTAGTTCAATTCAACAGATATTTTTTAAGCATTCGCTATGTTGAGAATACTGTTCCAGGCCTTGGGGGTGGGCAACACAAACCTTAGATAAGATAGAGCTCCTGATCTCAGAGAATGAGGTAAGGATATTGAGAATTGGAAAAATATCAATAGGAATTTATCTTTGCTTCTTATTTGACAGCGAAGATGACATTGAAAAGGTAGAATTTTCCAAAGTTGGAATTATTGAAACATCAGTGACCTGTCAGAAGGAAGCAACAGGGGTGTAAAAAAGGGTTTGCTGATGAGAATGGAATACATAGACAAAAGCAATGGTAAATGTCTAAATTTCAGGATATTGAGATAGCAGACAAAAGACTAGATTGATTTTTAAGGAGAGGAGAGGCATTGGACTTTTCAAAAAAAGCATTGAAAATACTTCAGCAGTTCCAATTTTGTACTTGTTCATGATATCTTTTCCAGCTGTCTATATGGAGTTCCTCCTCCCTGTACAAGGGAAATCAAGAATGCTGATTTGCTGGTTGTTACTGAATTAACTTCTCTTTCCTAAAACACTCTGTCATCATTCACCCATGAGAATGTTAGTTAACCTAATTATTCACTTGTAGGATCTTGTTAAAGAATGCATGAACCTCGAGAGTTAATGGATAATTAATGAACTTCCATCTTTCTTTTTCTCCCTTTCTCTACCTTTGGTTATAGGACTCTCAAGCAAGTTTCGATGTGAATGGGAATGATTTTGATCCAATGCCTCGTTATGATGCCAGCAACGAGAACAAGTAAGGCCCGAATGCAGGGTGACTTGGTGTGTCTGACATTTGCCTGCTTCAAGTAGAACTTTGCCCTTCTACTCATTATATGGAAAGTATTTTCATGGAGAGCTTTTGAAATAAACAATGGCTTATCTTCATCTTAGGAAGGCAGATTGACATAATTGATAGGGGACTGGTCTTGGTGTTAGGAAGCCCTCCAACACCATCATCATGGGCCTTTGGAATATAAACCTTTTTGTTGGGTAGAGGGATGCCATAGAATTTCTAAACCTCTTGGTGTCATATGTAACTCTGTAAGACAACAGGTCTTAACCTGGGTCCTTGGATCTCCTAGGGTGCAAAGAGGTGGACTTCATGTAGTCCATGAGCTTGGATGGGAAAAAAAAAATTACATCTTTATCCCAATATCATTGATTTCACCTATATTTCATTTTATCCATTTAAAAAGGATTATTCTGAGAAGTCAACAGTTTTCACCAAACTGCCCAAAGGGTGGGATCCATAACACATGCATGCAAACCCAAAAAAATTAAGAACCACTAATCTAAACCTACTATAAGTTGAAGACCATTCTCTGCTCTCCACCAATAGAGGGAGATTACACACTAGATATTTTCTGAACCAATTAAATCACAAGTTCATTTCCATTCTCACCTTCCATCCAATCCAGCCCAACGTTAGAACAACAATCATCCTTATATCTTGGTTGACCATTAGGCTTCACATTATATGCCAGAGTGGCTACAATGCAGAGTTAATATATAGCTCTGCATTTCTGAATATATTAACCCAAACCAAGGAGGATACTTTTAACAGGACCCAAAATGACAATTGGGTTGTTTTAGGAAGTAAAAAGTTAGAGCAGATTATTTATTGACCAACTCCCATAGGCCTTACGTATTTTTTAACAATTTTTTTTTTTGTTCTCTTTCTCCTCCCTACTGTACTACAGTCTTCCCCACTCCGTTTGAGTCATGGGATCATAGATTTAGAAATGAGATCAGACATGAGATAATTCAGATCTCATTTTACAGATGAAGGACATTCTGAATCTCAGGGAGAGTCCTGATTTGTCACACAACTAATGTGTGGCAGAGGTCCTGCAAAGTTGTTTTCTCTCCTCTGTACCAGAATGACAATGGGCTGAGGTTCCAACTGATAGCAGTCACTGGAATATGTGAAATGCCCAAGACTAATGCAAGGTTTTCAAATTTAGTCTGCAGTACAGGACCTTTGCTGATCACCTGGTCTCTGTCCCAGAAGCTCTACTCATTTCCTATGCCTTTCCTTGTTAGAAAAATAATTATATCAAAAGGAAAATAAAAATGAATGGTCATTTTGCTGATAATCTTAAGGTATTTCTTTTTCTTTGGTGCTTTTGATTTTGTCATATATTTTTGGGCCAATTTTTGTTTAAAATAATACAGTAATTAATGAGCATTTATCAGTTATCTTTTGGGTGGTAGACCCCATGATAGGCACTGGAAACACAAAAGGAAACAATGAAAGAATTTCCCACTGAAGTAGCTTACATGCTATTGTAATTGAATTGTATATATGATCAAGGAATCTTCATATTCATTATAACGCTTCAGAACAAAGGATTTTGGGGGGTTTTTTGTTTGTTTTTGGGTTTTACCCTTGTGAATTTTTTTATGATTTTTATGGGGCTTTTACACTGTGCTCTAGGCTTTCTCATTTAGATTTTATGTGTCTGTGTCTTGTTTGGGGATGTTGGAAGCAGTAGCAGAAGTGCTTTATGCATATTATTTACATCCTTTTAAATATTCCATCTCATGTGGTGAATATGAATAATACTTGCCTTTTCTTCACAGAAAATTTAGCTAGTCAACATGCACCAGTCCCATAACTTTGAATGAAGCTATATTACTTGAGGAATTGTGTACATACCTAAGGTTTATCTTACTTTTCACAGAGAGCGGCAACAAACTGGTTGTAGAAAACTTGCTTAACAATAGCAGTCAGATGAGTGCTACCTATCACGTGTCCCTAAGGGAAGGGCTAATATGCAAAGTCATGGAAATAGAAGTTTCGAGAACTTTGCCTGAAGCAACACAAACAAGGGCCTGACCGAAGGCGAGTGACCCTGTAGCTTATACACAGAACCCTGACTGCCTAATTTACAATATTTTAAGGTGATCACAAACACACGCATGGGGTGGGGGGTGGGGGGGGTCCTTTCTAGTCACATGACCTGGTTGATCTAAATCTATGTTGTAAACTCTTTTTGGAGAAAGGTGTGGTTCAGTAAGTAAGCAAGGCACAGCTGTTAAATTTCAATGTGGAGAATCTATAGGTCAGCCTTATGTCATTGGTAAGAAAAAAAAATCTAGAAAGCATTAACCCAAGGCTTATTAGGAAGGAAAGGAAAAAGTGTTCATTAAGGTCCTACTGTGTGCCAGGTACTGGGCTAAGAAGCATTTTACAAATTTTATCTCAATTGACCCTCCCAACGATGCTAGGAGGTAGATATTATTATCATCACTATACAGTTGAGGAAACTCAGGCAAACAGGTTAAGTGACTTCTAGTAAGTGTCTAAGGTTGGATTTGAGCTCAGGTCTTCCAGGCTCAGTGCTCTAGCCACTGTGCCACCTAGCTACCTAGGAGAGAACAATTCAGAACATCTTATTTTCAAGTCATTTTAAACGATGGTCCAAAGTAGTATGTGTGTGTTGTTACTGTTCTTGTTACTTTTTGGACCTCTGATTTTCTTAGTTTAGGGAATTCCTGGCATGGAAATTCCCTCCACAGATAGATGAGCAAGTCCTGTATAACTCAGAACATTAGAAATTTGATAAGGAGCACTGAGAGTTAAGTGATTTGTCCTTACTTGTCACAGAGCAAATAGGTGTCATTAGCAGCATCTGACCTCAGATTTTACCAACCAGAGAAATGGTGAGAGGATAAGGAGAGATCCAAAGAATATATGGAAAATAAGTCATAGAATCCAGGAACATTGAAGGAAAGAAGTAGGTAGCCCCAGATGAGAATTGGTTTTTGGAGTCTTAGTGCCAGCCTATGTATTGTCACATCTTTAACAC
This sequence comes from Bettongia penicillata ogilbyi, assembly GCA_023548195.1. Taxonomy (NCBI): domain Eukaryota; kingdom Metazoa; phylum Chordata; class Mammalia; order Diprotodontia; family Potoroidae; genus Bettongia; species Bettongia penicillata. Next base: position 7,323,138 of record JAJHZJ010000055.1, on the reverse strand, counting down.
TGATAAATGAAAGGATTGATGATCATTGCTGTGGAAGGGGGTGGCTGACAGATGGCTGCATCTACAATACACACATTGTATTTGAGTTGTGGCTTCAGATGTTTTTTGCAAATGGTCTTTTGAACCTGTTATTTTGCCTTTCACAGTCTTTCCAGTGCCTTTGAGCAGAAAAAGCCACCCATTTTCTGCTAGCTATATTTCACATTGGCCTGCCTACCTGCATTTCATCCCCCACCTGCATCTGTCCTGAAAGTTGGTGCCCAGTCTCGTTATTGCAGTGTGGGCTTGTTTACTGTTGGGTGTACAGAGTTCTAACATAAATGTTCTTGGGCTGGTATACACTGGCAGTGAAATAGAGAACGTTTCATTGGTAGGATGCGGCAATAGAGTTTCTTTTTCTCTGCTGAGAAGAAGAAGGCAATCAGCTGTGGATGAAGTCATCCTGCTTTTTCTTTCATTCTTAATGGTGTTGATTAATCTTATCTCTGCTGAACCTCAGCTTGATTTCAGACATTTAGGTTAAAAACTGCTTCAGTTAGTGGAGTCCACTGAATGAATATAAAACAGTAAACCTATAGGTATGTGTATTTTCATATCTAACTACTACTTATTATCAAACAATCAGGTTTAAATATTTTATACTCAAGATTTGGGTATATTTTTCCCCTTTTCCTTTTTAGGTTTATGGAAATTATTGTATTCAAATTTAGAATTAGGATTGACATATTCAGACAATTTAAGGGGCAGTTACTATAAATCAAAATACTTCAGGCATAGATATAGAAGTGTGCTGGTGAAAGTTTAACAACCAGCTCTCTATATTTTAGTATGGATTATTAACATTTTCTTAAGTGTAGACAATCAATGAAGCAGTGACTCATGCCATGATTTGTAGCATCTGCAAATCTCTGAGTTGTAACTGCTCATACTGAGAATTTAAGTGGACTTTTCCCAACATATGTAAGCTGACTCTAGCTAGCCTCCCTTTGAGTAGATCACATAATAAATCATAGCTTTAGAGCTGAGAGGGACACCAGAGGTCATGTAGTCCAATCCTCTCATTTTAGAGATGAGGAAACTGAGATGCAGGGAGGCTAAGTGTCTTATCCAAAGTCACATAGTTGTGTTAGTTTCAAAAAAAAAAGTTGGTGTTTGCCTCCACCTTCTATGTTTATCAACTTCACATAAACAACCAGAGCCATCTCTAGTCATCCTGATCTATATCTGGCCACTGGACCCAGATAGTTCTGGAGAAGAAAATGAAGCTGGTTACTTTACACAAACTTCCCTCACTTAAATCCAATTTAACTACATGTCATGGCATCACCTCCCTGATGTCATGGTCCTTTTTGAGAACAAAGGATAAGCACAACAATATAAGATAATGGTCATAAAGGATTTTTGTCATTGGCCAGGAGGACAGTACCCAGCCTATCTGAACTTCTTTTCCCTTTATTATTCTTCAGTGTACTTGGAGCACTTAGTTGTGGGCTGTTGTGGCATGGTGGAAGGGATCACTGGGGTTGAAGGCAGAGGATGTTTCTAGATTCTGATGCTTCCACTTATTAACTATGTGATGTTAACATCAGAGGGTCATAGCTGGAAGGGACCTCAGATGCCATCCACTTGAGTGGAAAGAACATTAGTTCAGGAGTCAGAAATCCCTTTCTAATGCACTACCTATGTGACCTTGGACAAGTCCTTTAATTCCCATATACCTCAGTTTCCTTATCTGTAAATGGAAGAGATTTTACTAAATGGCCTTTGAAGTCATTTCCAACTTGAGATTTCTGATCCTAAGTCAGAAACCTTTCTGTGTTGTTCAGTCATGAACACTCTTTGTGACCCCATTTGAGATTTTCTTGGGAAAGATGCTAGATTGGTTTGCCATTTTCTTCTCCAGCTCATTTTATAGATGAAGAAACTAACTTGTTCAGGGTCACACAACAAGTAAGTGTCTGAGTCTGGATTTGAACTCAGGCCTTCCTGACCTCAGGCCACTCTGTTGGTGGTCTGACTGAATGATTTCCACATTTCGTTTCACTTGGATTCCTTCCATTCAGTTATGATTCAGCTATGCTGATCTATGCAACGTTCCTCAAACATCTCCCATCTTTGTCTTTTGAATTGGCTGTGTCCTGCATACCAAAAAGCTCTGCCCGATCACCTCCATCTCTTTCTTCCCCCGGCTTCCTTCAAGAATCAGCTAAAATCCCATCATCTATTGAAGATAATCCTACCCTCCCTTACCTTACTGCTAGTCCCTTTACCTCTGACATTTCCTCCCATTCACTCTCTCTGTGAGTTGTATGCACCTCATTATTTACATGGTGTTTCTTCAGCGTAATGCAAAGTTCTAGAATGTATATTCTTTGAGAACAGGGACTCTTTTTTGCATTTGTTTATATCCCCTGGTTTTTGGAACAGTGTCTGACACATAGTAAGTGCTTATTGACCAAGGGACTTACTCAAATACGTTACCAACTCTAAATCTGTGATCCTGTGTGAACTGGGGAGTGGTCCCTTAAGAGCCCGAAGAATGAGCACAGGCACCTTGAAAGTTTTCCAAGGATAGGGCAAACTACCCCCCAAACTTTTATGAAAATAACTCCTTTCATCTAAATGCTTCTGTTTACATTGACTCTTTGACATGAACAAAAGACCTTTCATTTGCAAAAGTTATAAAAATCCCTTTCTCATGGGTTGTGCTAGTTCCTGAATGGTGGCATGTCATGTCAGACTTGAATAATTGATATTGGAGAAATAGCCTTCTTAGAGGGGACCATAAAGCCCTGGCCTCACATTTAGCAATTCTCCCACTTACATCACCCTGCCAAGTAAAGCTGACTGAATTGTTCTTGGTTTAAAATAGAAAATGCCTCCTTGCAAATGAAACAATCTCCTGGCATTTCATACCACGACTTCTATTTCTGATAAATGAATTATTGATGGCTGGGTTAGATCATCCCTTCCCTAGGATGCATCTGATTGAAAGTCCTTGCTTCTTAAAAGTCAAAGTAACATATTGAGTGGGGTATGATACCACATAGTCATTTGAGTATGTATGTGTGATGGATGCCAGCATTTAATTATTTTGTAAAATAAGTCAACCCACAGATTAAAGATTAATTTTCCAAAAAGAATGGATTTTTCATCCTATCTTTTGTTTCTATTTCCTGATTTCAGTGCAATGATACTGGTATTTTGGTCTACTTTCAAATAATATAATTTTGGGTTTTCAAACTCTAGCCATATAGAAACCAAAGTCTGAATGAGGGGAGTTAGTTATGCTTCTGTGTCCTTCTCATTCTCTCTGTAACAGGCTACAAAAGGTTATGTGGAGAAAGTGTTCTGAGGCAAAGCAACTGAATATAGTGTTTTCTGTACCATTTATCATTGCAAAGAAACTATTTTAACAATATTAAAGAGCCAGACCACACTCAGAACTACCATCCAAATAGGTAGAACTTCATTCCTTGATGCCAAAAATTTAACCAAATGGGTTTGGATTAATTCAGCTTGCAGTAAAATGGTCTAGCATTGTCAAAGAAATTCATACTTCACCTTAGGCTGAGTTTCAGAAATCAGTTGTCTACATTTGCCTGTAATGTTTTTTTTTTTTTATAACCTCAACATTTGTGAACACAGATGGCTTTGTGGGTAACAAACAGGCAGTCGTGAAATATAATCTGTCTCTCTTTGTGGGCAAACATGAAAGATTGCATAACATAGGGTATGATATCCTGGCCTTGGATTTATGAAAAGCCGTGTTCAAATCCTGCCTCTGACATTTGTTAGCTGCATGTCCCTGAACAAGTCACCTTTTCTGAGCCTCAGTTTCCAGATCTGTTCAAATAGGGATAATAATACCTGTAATAAGAACTAGTAGAATTGTTTGGAGTCTCAGTGTTATAGCATATTATTGTAAAGGCTTTGGTAAACTATGAAGTGCTAAATAAATGCCATCTGTTATTACCATTAATAATAATAATAAATTTAGAGTTTATATTCATGGGAGAAGTATTTGATAGATTGTTATGCTTTAAAAAAACTTGATTGACAAATTTTGCACATATTTAAATTGTAGGATACACGGAATAGCCCTACTTTGGGTGTTCATGTCACAATCTCTTTAAAGAATTAGCTTTATTCACTTGCTCTTTTATTATAGTATACTGAATTCAGTTCCCACTAATTCTGCATTTTTTGTTAAAGAGAAAATAAACCACCCAAGAGGTGGTTATTTTTTATTATCATTTATGATATATTATAATATATTTTATTATTATTATTAAAATCTAAGTTTGGGAGCTTTATGACTTAATTCACTTCAAGAGCTTACATGTTGCTCCCTCTGCCCATTGAAAACTGAAAGAAAGATGGCAGACTCCTCCAAAGAAAGGATGTAAGATGGATAAGGGTTATGTGGATGGATGTGCTTTTCAGAAATGAAAACTGAATCTTTGTAAGAATTTCCTTTGACCTAGACTTTCTTTAGCTTTCCTCCCTCTGTCTTTTTTAAGTACAGAAAATAATCTAGTGGCTGATTATTCTGGGGCTAATGATTCTGTCAGTGGAATATGCAGGACTTTTCATTTTTCTCTTCCCTTTGTTGACTTGGGAGTTTATTAATCCTTTTGTCCCCATGGGTAGTTAAAGACAGTTCTCCTGTATCCTACGTTTATATAAGGCATTAAAGTTGCAACATATTTTACATTCAACCATCTCACAAGATAGATATCTGTAGTCGTTATTGTGTTCATTTCATGGAGGATGAGACTGAGGGTCAGAGAGGTTAAGTGGCTTTTGTAGCTAGTAGGTGCCAGAAAAAAAAAAATTGGCCCCAGATCTTTCCACATTTTGAAAGAATCAAAGCCATTCTTTTATTATTTCTGTACTTTGCATAATGTATATTGGAACCATTAATCAGTTTGTTCCAAAGAGTCTCAAAAGATGCTTAATAACATCTGTCATTTAAAGAGTAAGGTGATCTTAATTCTTTTTTGACACTGCCCAGAGACTTCTCAGAAGGTCATTAGAGTGGGAAAAGCCTAACTGGTCAGCTAGCAAACTGTATGCCTCTCTTATTTTTTCAGGGGTAGCACAGCAGAATGAAAAGAAAGCTGGACTTGAAATCAGGAAGACCTGAATTCAAATCTACCCTCAGACACTTCTTAACCATGTGACCTTAGACAGATCTCTTAACTTTTGTATACCTCAGTTTCCTTATATGTAACCTCTACCCCCACCAGGTTACTATAAGGATAAAATGAGATAATATTTGAAGAGTGCTTTGCAAACCTTAAATCTCTATATAAATGCTAGCTAACAGCCTTTCAGTATTCCCAGGTATTCCACCAAAACCATATTAAGTCATAAAGGAATCTCTGATCTTTACTGGTAGAGGGATTTTCCTCACTGGAAGTTCCATCCATTAATGAAAGCACAGGGCCATACTAAATAAAAAATTCCCTCACAGTTTCTAAGTACCTGTGGGCAAAATATCATTTTAATAAGTCTCAAAATTACAATGTTTTCACAAAAGGAGCTATTAAAATATCAAGATCTGTTGCTTTACTGTACTATAGGACTGTTCTGTGTGGTTTCTTTGTTCATTTACATAAAATAATTAATAGTTATACAATGTATTCACAGACTGTCACAAATGTGAAAGGGCAAGATTTCTGCATAATCTGATGTTCTACAGAAGAAGATGGCTTCTTCCTTTGAAAACAGTCATGGCACATAGGAAGCCTGGAAAGACAACATACTAGGCTAGCAGTCAAGAGATTTGAATCGTGTACTCAACGTGGTCACTGTTTGGGCAAGGAGCTGAAACCTACTCCATCTGGAGAGGTTGGGAAAAAGGGAGTTCTCCAATGAGGAACGCTGTAGGAAGGATCCACACTGGTCTTTTAAATTATCAGGATCAGACCCTCAAAATTCCTAGAGGGTGATCACTAGAAAATTGATGGCTAAGTGATGATTGTTTGACTCTAAGATAATAGTGAGATGTTGTACAGTTGTTATCTGAAGAATAATCAAAAAGTCCCCAGAGGTAGTGATTGAAGATTCATAAAGTGATATACATAGATTATCTCATTTATCTTTCACTTACAACCCTGAGATGGGTACCATTATTATCCGTATTTTACCAATGAGAAAACTGAGGTTCAGAGAGTAATGAGACCAGGGTCATACAGTTAGTAAGCCTCTGAGATGACATTCCAACCCAAGTCTACTTGATTGTAAGTCCAGTGTTCTATACCAGGTTGTCTTTCTCTTTCAATTCTTTCATAAGCAGTGCCCACAGTGATGAGAAAACAGATCTTTTGAGGTAATAAGTTTCTGACTTTTTGTTAGTTTCACTGTGAAACATCTTCATCATTAAGTCTGTTTACTGCAGGCAGCTTTTGCAATTCTAAATAATGTGTGGTAGCCACATAGACAAAGCATTGCTAATGTATACGGATAGTCAGAATGAGAACAAATAAATTATGTTTAATAATAATAATATCCTGCATTTATATAATACTTTAAGGTTTGTAAAGAACTTTACAAATGTTATCACATTTTATCCTCACAACAGCTCTGGGATGTAAGTACCATTATTAGCTTTATTGTGTAGGGTCATATAGCTATTAAATGTCTGAGGTCACATATGAACTCAGGTCATCTTGTCTCCTGGTACCACATTCCATCCCCTATACCACTTAGAATTATTATGACAAACTGGATATGACTAAGGTAATTACTTAAGTGGGATTCTCTTTCTACAGCTTTTATCTTGACTGGTCTTCACCTTACCAAAGGAAGTTATATTCCTTAGAGTATAAACTTCCCTACGTTGGTGAGATGTCATCGACTTTGGAGGAAAATAGAAACTCTTTGCGATAAGTACGTTACAACTATTTGGAAATTTCAGCTGGGCATACTGGAGAGGAATTGTCTGTTCTTGAGTTGTTCAGTGGTTTTTTCTTTGGAATAGTGATTTAGAACCTTTAGGCATGTAATATGGTCTCTGCTCTCTCATTTCTTTTTAGGCCACTAATTAAGCAAAGGAAGTAATTCAATTGTTGCTCATATAGTTGGAAAAGTGTAATATTTCATAATTGCAATAGGTTATCATCAAATGATTATTTCTCCTATTTTTCTTTCATGTCTCATTATTTTACATTTTAATCTTTTCTTCTTTTTTCTCAGAGAGCAGGTATTATCACATGTTAGGGAGGGGAGAAAGTCTAACTTTCCAATTTTGTATGACTTCCTTAGGGGGAAGGTTGACAAGACTGGAGGTTAGCCGAGTGTGCTACTAGACTTTTTCCCAGAATTGTAAGGTTGACTCCTGCTCTTTTGGAATAATTCCAAGAATCTGAGTGCGATGAAAAATAATGTAGGAACTGGAGACTACGTAAGAAAGATTCCCCTGCTGGAGCCAAATATTAAACTTAGCCTGAGGTGAGAATATGAGAATAATAGACTCTGTTCCCTTCACTCAGGGAAGTTGTATTCCCTAGGGCATAAACTTCCCTGCATTGGTGAGATGTCATTGACCTTGGAGGAATACAGAAACCTTTTGCAATGGGTATATCACAAGCATTTAAAATTTTAGCTGGGTGCATGAGGAAGGAATTAATCTGTTCCTGAGCTGTCTAGCAGTCTTCACTGGAATAGAGATTTAGTACCTTTAGGCATATATTGTGGGCTGTACACAGTCACTTCATTTCAGGCTACTATTTCATCAGCTTCAGAAAAATGATACCACTTGCTTTATATCCATTAACTTACCATGTCCTTTTAAATACCCATGAACCCTCACACAAATCTCTATATGGTGGTAAAAGCATTTGAGTAGCAGCACTGGGAGATGGAATGAGCCTTAGAAACCATCTAGTTCAATTGTCCAAGTTTACAAAGGAAGAAACTAAAGCCCAGGGATGGGAAAACAAAACAAAACAAAACACTTGTTCAGAGTTTTCCAGTTACTTCATGGCAGAGTTACAGTAAAAATCCAGGTCCCTGACTCCTCATCCAGGGCTTTTTCCATAAGAACACCCTGTTTACATTGCAAATAATCAACTTGGTGTGGATTAATAGACTTTCAGAAATTCCATGCCATTTCTTAGGGTTGATATCCTTTACCCCAAGTTCTTGCGCATCCACTGTTCCCTAATGCACACACTTACTTTCACTGTACTATCTGGTCCTTGTCTCTTAGTTGCCTGATTTCTGTATTTCCCAAGTTATTCCACACTCTACTGTCTTACTTTTTTGACAGTCTAGCCTTAAATTCTGAAAGATAAATACACAAAAAGGGGCAGTGTATGCCTGCCTCTGTCTTTTGCTCCAATCCTAACTGCAGACCATCCTATTTACCTCATGGCTAGGTTTTGTGGTTGCTGAACTGTGTCAGTTGTGTCTAACTTTGTGACCCCATTCGATGTTTTCTTGGCAAAGATACTGGGGTGGTTTAACATTTCCTTCTCCATCTCATTTGACAGATGAGGAAACTGAAGCAAACAGGTTGAAGTGACTTGCCCAGAGTCACACAGCTAGTAAGTGTCTGAGGTAGATTTGAACTCAGGAAGATCAGCCTTCATGGTTTCAAGCTCAGTGCTCTTATCAACCTGTCCCACATTATATCAGCTGTTTGTTACTAATGTACGTAGGTTAACATTTGGAATTCCCTGTTGCGACCTTCTTTAATGGAGAGTCAGAATTTCTCATTGTTTTTCTTCTCAAAAAAATCAGAATTTAAGAATCATGAACTGGAGCACCTCACTTATTATAGCAACATTTCCCCAAACCATTTACATAGTGAGTGTGTGATTAGATTGGTGGATAGATATGTGAATAGATGTATGGATGTGGGTAAATGACAACTATTACTGTTGTCATTCAGTTGTGTCTGACTCTTGTGACTTTGTGGATCATATGGTCCATGAGGTTTTCTTGTCAAAGATACTGGAGTGGGTTTCTATTTCCTTCTCTAGTAGATTAAGGTAACAGAGGTAAATGCCCAGGGTCACACAGCTAGTAAGTGTCTGAAGCTATATTTGAATTCAGATCTTCCTGAACCCAGGCCCACCACTCTATCCATTGAGACACCCAACTAGTTAGATAAGGCAAACAATTGTAAAACAATGGATGCTTATCATTTGCCGGTGTGTTTAATATCTTCAGTTTTTCTTTGCTTCAGTGGTGTTAAAGACCTGTGACCAAATTCTCCCCTTGCCACTCAATCAGTTAGCAAGTATTTAATAAATACCTACTATGTGCCAAGCTGGGTGTGGATGACTTGGGAAAATGTTGCCATGGTACGTGAGGAGGTCCAGTTCATGACCAATAAGAGGATCTGGTCCAAAGCTTTCCTAGGAAAGCTTTACTGAAGCCTTGCTTCAGGTAGACTGCCTCTGGCCATTTGTACTTCAATTTCCCTGTCTCTCAGTTAATGCTCCCATTTATCAAGTTTCTGGTGATTACTGATGAATGTTGGTCGATTTGATTGGCTGATTCAGATGAAGAATGAATGAATTTTCTAATGTAAAATTCTTAAAGTAGCATTTGTTAGGTTAAGGTTATAAGTTAAGCGCTTAAAAAGAAACGTGTAACTTTTCTTCACTGTAAGGAATAACACATTCCAAAGTAGCAGGAGAGGGGAAAAAAAAATCTCCTTTCTGAGGTTCGTCAGTAGCAGCCTTCATGCATGCTTGACTGTGGAAGTCTTTGATGCTTCAATATAAGACTGAGAAATTATTCTATTAGACCATTACACAGGATCTGAATGTTCCTTCTTTCATATTTTATGTTTCTACATGAGAATTTTTTGGTTGATCAATTCATTCTACCTTCTCTTCATCTCATTGCCTCATTCTACTTTCATTAGAAGAATTGCTGCCAGCCTTCCCATTACAATGCTTATTTCAATTCCAGGGGTTAATGACCTAATGGTTAATTCAGCCTGGTTGAAATCAAGAACAAATGACTTTAGCCCCGAGAATCATTCTCTTCATGTCGTAGAAGAGAGTGAGAATGCTTTTTCTTTTTCAGTACAAATATGTATAGGTGTATAAATATAAATATGTGAGAGACATTATGGCATGGTGGATAGTGTTATAGGCTTGAGGTCAGAAAGAACAGGGTAAAAATTCTGCCTCTGATACTTCTCATTAGTTACTCTCCCTCTAGGTTATGTATCTTAGATAGATCTCACTACATTTTGGCTCCTGAATTAAAATGTAAGCTCATTGAGGGAAATGACTCTTTTTACCTTTCTTTGTATCTGCAGATTTTAGTACAGTGCCTGGCACCAAGGGAGCTCTTAATCAGTACTTACTGACTGACCAATCATTTAAGTTTCCTGGGTCTTTGTTTCCTAATTTGTAAAAAAAAAACCAAAAAAACCCAAACAAACAAACAAAAAAAAAACCCCACAACAACCCAGTAACACTATCCTAGATAGTCTCTAAGGCTGCTTCTAGTTATAAACTAGGATCCTATGATCTATAAACCCAAAAGACTTGTGAAACATAGGTAATGGAAATACTGGTGGTAGACAGATAGCTATAGACATCTATATATCAGAGATATATCTACAATACAGATATATCGTTATTAAATATTACCTATACTAGAATAATACTAATAACTAATATTGTATGATTTAATAATTATTCTCTACTAGATATTATAATAGCTAGCTAGCTATTGATATACAATATATGTATACATGTGTATGTATGTGCCTATATATACACACATATATATATACACATATAGATAAATACAAATACATACATACACTCATGTATGTATGTATGGCTTTAGCTAATAAATTATAATACCTTTCATTTATGTTTTACCTTGTCATTGTTTTCTAGAAAATACATTTTTCCAGTCTTAATTTTTTAAAAAAACATAAAAAATTGTCCAAATAAATATTTGCTAATCCAGTTACTTTATCATGTAGAATAATCCTTATATAGTCTATTTAGTAGATAAGGAATCTTAAATAATTAAATATATATATACATATATATTTGTACATAAATATAAATTCTATGTGTTGCTGGAATTTGGAAAGATATTTTTGTTATAATCATAGTAATTTCAAAATTTTAATAAGCACAGATTATTTTCTTTGCTTACCTATGGATAGCTTTGCAGTCCTTAATGTCTTATTATGTAGGTTAGGCTAGTCCTTGGTCAAAAAAATCCCAATTTGCTTATTCCTTGGACTGTGGGTTTACCAGATTCAGTGGTGAAAGGCCTTACTTGAGAGATGAAGAAGAAAGGTCCAGATATTAATGGAAATGGTCTTGTGGATTCCAGAGGTGACCTTCTGAGTCATTCTGTATTGAACTATTAATTCTCCACAGCAAACTCATCTTTTACCATGGTACCAGATGCCTTTCAGTGCATAAAGTCATGAAATATTAAACCAAGTTCCCCTTTGGTTTATCCAAGTAAGGGGTATTTATCAACATGATGAAGACAAATTATTATGTGGCCATTTTAATAAAAACTTTCTTTCCCCATTAACAGAACAGGCATTTATTGAGAATCTACTATATACTTATTTCTGTGAAGGGGACAAATTATAACATATTAGATCTTGAAATACAAAGTGTACAAGTAACTTTACTTTTTTGTAGTTATTTTCTTTTTTCTAATCAAGGATTATCAGAGGGAGATGTGGTAGAAACAATTCATGTACCAGGTTGGTGCCTAGGATCACTTCCAAGTCTTAAGATTCTGAGTTTTAAGAATTTTTAACCAATGGATAAAATGCAGGTTTTAAGTGGGTTCTTCTTTACACTTTCTTTCATTCTCCCCAGTTTGTATGGTTGTGAAAATCAAGTTAGAGAGACAAGACACAAAAGTTAAGTAATGGTTCCAAGTATTAAATAACAATGCAAGGCACTAGGAGACACATCAAGAAGCAGTTTATCAGTAACAATCAGGTAATATGTAAAATAAATGGAATAAATTCATAGGACTGGGATAGTCAGTCATAGAAGAAGAGGGATTTTACCTGCACTTTGAAGAATGAATAGGATTTAAATGAACTCATCTTTATGAGTTCAAATCTGGCCTCAAACACTTATATGGCTCTAGGCAAGTCACTTATCCCTGTTTGCCTCACTTTTCTCATCTGTAAAATGAACTGGGAAAGGAAATAGCAAAGCATTCCAATATCCTTGCCAAGAAAATCCCAGATGAAGTCACAAAGAATTGCACATAACTGAACAACAATAGAATTTCAATTTTGCCCAGCCTTGCTGTTATATTACAAGCTATTTAAGAATGTTGGTTTGTGTTCAGATGTAGCGTGTGTGGTATTATGGAAGGGTCATTAAATTGGGAGTCATAAAACCTAGGTTTGAATCATGGCTTTACCTCCTATCATAGGATGTAGGGATGGAAGAGAGCTTAGAGGTCATATACAATATAGGTAGTAATATTGTTATGTTGTGTGACATTGGGCAAACTATTAAATCACTCAGGTTCTTGTTTTCCTCATCTGTAAAGTGAATGGATTGGATTTACTAGATTGAGTTTCTTAATCTAGGGTCCATAAACTTTAAAATATATATGTGTACAAAATGTGTATAGATAAATAGACAGACTGGATGGATGAGCAGATAAATAGCATGGATAGATAGATGGATATATGTATTTCAGTCAAAGCGATTTCATTTGTTATTGTATAGAGTTTATTTTATGCTTTTAAAGACATTATTCTAAGGTTTCTATGGGCTTCATCAGATTGACAAATGGAAGGTATAAGACATAAAAAAATGTTAAGAACCCTTGGATTAGGTGATATTTAAGGTCCTTTCTAGCTGTAAAATCCTGTGTTTCCTAGATTTGATGTTATTACTGCTTTGTAATGAGAATAGTTTGATAAATTGGACTTTAAGGCTTCAATATTTTGAAATGCTAAATTATTTCTTAGGAATGTTCATCCTTCATTGACAAAGAAGGACCACATGCCATCAGAGAAATGATGACATGACTTGCACTTGACTTTGTTTTGAGGGAGGGAGGGCTGTGCAGGTCATCATCCTCACTTCTACTCCAAAGTCATCTGGATCCAGTGACCAGATATTCATCAGGATGACTGGAGATGATCCAGGATGCAATGGGAGACCTTGGCTCCTTTAGGCCAAGGCCTATCATATATTATTTCATATACTCAGACCAATGATTTCATCTGTTTGAGGGAGGAAGGACTCCTAATGTACAATCCCTCCACTCATGTAGATTTGCAAATTGCCAATAATTTATAGTCTTAGAGAATCTAAGAGGGATGCTGAAAGGTTATATGACTGGTCCACAGTTATTGCCCAGAAGTGAGGCTCAAACTTGGGTATTTTGGATTAGAAGACCAATCTTCCAGCTGCTGTACCATACAGCTTCTCACAAGTATTATAATATCCAGTGTTTGTCAAAATTCCAAGGCAGAGGAACCTTGAATCATAGATCTAAAGCAGGAAAAAAAATCATAGAGAACACCTGGTCTCATCTCCTCATTTGACATATGTAGAACCTAAGGCCTATGGATGGGAATTGGCTCTTCTAAGGCCACAAAAACCCTAAGTTTCAGAGGCTATATTTGAAGACTTCTGACTCCAGAGCTAGTTCAGAACCAAAGAACAATGGATGGCCGCATATATGGAGGCTACAACGTATCGATAACTATAGCTTTTGCATTAGAAATGATAAAAAAATTTCATCATGCACAGCCTAAGAAACTAGTTATACTCAATACACACCCATCTTTCTAATACTTTCTTACATTGCAGTTTCACCTACTTATATTTGATTTCCTTTGAGTGCAACAATACTTAGACAATATCCATCTATGTAAGAACTCAAATACATATATTGAGGAAGTTCAATGTTTGATTAAAAACATAGTATTTAATAAATATTAGCCATGACACAAGAAAATTTTTTTTAAAAAAAGAAAAAGAAATGTTATAGTAGGTAGCCCAGTCACAATGTGAGAATAAGAACAGGGGTTAACAAATACTATCTTGGTACTCATAGAATATAAAAGACTTGGAGGAAAGTTTTCCATGGAGGATAGAGTCAATCAATGGAAAAGAATAGATAAGAATCTATGAACTGTCAAGGAAAAGGATCACACAGGATCAGAAGGTACAGGCTCAGAACCCATATTGATGAGATTGTGCTTCTGTTACTGTCTAATCTATATATTCGTCTGAATGAATACTAACACTTAATAACTCTAGAAGAGTCCTCCAGCTATCTGTTTGTATTTGACTGAGTTGTTTCTAGTATTTCTGATGTCTCTCTGAGCTTCCTTCCGTGCCTTGTGTATTTGATTACTTTAAAGGGAACATTGGTTGAAAAATTATACACCCTGGGGACATAGCTTTCTATCATGGAATAGAATGTGTATCTCTCAAGAATCTGTTAGGACTGAAAACTGCCATTTAATGAGTTTGGGAATCCTATCAATCAATACTCATTGAGTACATGCAGTGTTTAGGACCTGATAGGAGGCACTGTGGGAATAACAAAGAAGTGCTAACCATGCTCCCTTAAAAGCCCAGGAACTTAAAATTAACTTGGGGGAAATATAATAAACATACTTGAAAATATACAATGGATGGACCTGAGATCAGATTTTGCCATTAGACATTGATTAGCTTTGTGTCCCTGGATATGTGCATCACTTGACCTCAGTGAACCTCAGTTTCTTCATCTATAAATTGAGGAAGTTGAACTTAATGTCATTAAAGTTGTAGCTCTAAATCTATGATTCTGAGCTAAGTAAATGTTAAGCTCAGTTGGTGGTCTAGGGGCAAAGCAACCCATAGATGTTTATAAGAGGGAGAGAGTCCTTCAGGTTGAGTTAGGAAGAGGAGGTGAAGAAAATATTTCTCTTGGGACTTTTAACATTGGTAGGACTTGGAATGATGGAAAGAAAGTCAGTTTTCTAGGAAGGGGAAAACTTGTGAGAAATATCGTACAGGGCAATGGACTTGAAGTCAGAAAATTTAGGTTCAAATCCAAACTCTCTTCCTGCATCTGTCTCTTGAGGGAAGTGGTAGATGAAAGTTGATGGGGGATGGCATTTCTTTCTCCTACCCTTTAGCTTCAACTTCTTTCTCCTTCTGTGCCTTTTCCTGCCTGATCACCATCATTTACAGGGGGAAAGGCCCTCCCATCTGGTCATCTGAATATGTTCCTCCCTTCTCATTCTGTACTTGGTCTCCAGTCTTTTCTCCAACCTCCTTTGGGATCTTTGTCCTGTAACCTCTTTTTTCCTTCTATATTTCTTCACTTGGTAATCCCATCAGCTCCATTGTATATAACTACCATCTCTATGCTGATGATTCTCAAGTCTGCCTCTCCTTCCCTAATCTCTCAGCTGACCTCCAATCTTGCATCTCCAATTACCTTTCAGAAATCTTGAACCAAATACCCAGTAGACATCTAAAACCCAATATGTTATCTCTCTCCCTAAAGGCTCCCCCACTTTTACCTTCCCTATTACCATAGAGGGCAACATCATCCTCCCAATCCCTCAGTTTCTCAACCTAGGAGTCATCCTCAACTCCTCATTATTTCTCCACCACATTTCCTATCTGTTGCCAAGACTTGTTGATTCCACCTTTGCAGCATATCTCTAATGAGCCCTCTTCTTTCCTCTGCCACCACCACCACCACCACCACTACCACCTTGGTACAGGCCCTCATCACTTCATGCCTGGTTGATTGCAATAGTCTGTCTGCCTCAAGTCTCTTCCCACACCAATCTGTCCTCCCTCCAGCTGCTGAAGTGATTTTCCTAAAGTGCACATCTGATCATGTCACTCCTCCTATTCAATAAAACTCCAGTGACTCCCTGTTGCTTCCAGGATCAAATATATATTCCTTTGTTTGGCATTCAAAGTCATTCATAACCCAACTTCCTCCTACCTTTCCAGCTTTCTTACACCTTACTCCCCGCCACATACTCTTCAATCTAGCAATATTGGCCTCCTGGGTATTCCACAAACAAAACATTATACCTTTCAGTCTGGGCATTTTCTCTGGCTCTCCCCCATACCTGCAATCCTAGCCTCCTTGTCTCTACCTCCTGGCTTCTTTTAAGTTCCAACTGAAATCCTGTCTTCTACAAGAAGTCTTCCCCAACCCCTCAACCCTAGTGCCTTCTCTCTCTGTCAATTATTTCCTACTCATCTTGTAAAGAGTTTGTTTGCACATATTTGTTTGCATGTTGTTTCCCCCATGAGATTATGAGCTCCTTGAGGGTGGGGACTGTCTTTTGCCTTTCTTTGTTTCCCCAGCATGTAACACAGTGTCTGATGCATAGTAGACATTTAATTAATGTTTATCAACTGATTGACTAACATTGCTCCATATCCAGAGTCCCCCATCTCTGAAAGGAAGCATGGGGGAGGTAGAAAGTAGATCCCTATAAAGTGACTTATAGTCTTTTGATGTGAGATGCATTGTCACTACAAATTCATAATCACTGGTCATTTTCATAGTATCATAAATTTCGATCTGGAAAAGACTTTGCAAGGTCTTCAAATCCAACCTCCTCATTTTATAGGTGAAAAAAGTGAGGTGCAGAGACAATAGATGATCTGCCCAGCACCACATAGAAGCTTGAGGTAGAATTTGAAACTAGATCTATTCTGACTCCACGATGAGTACTCTATCCATTGCACTACACTGTCCCTTTGATACCACACTGCCTCTCCAGAAACATTCAAAAGGGAAGCAGTAACAAGTTTCCTTTCTAGTCATATACTTTCTTGAACAGCTCTTTGTCTCTTCATAAGAGGATCAGGGAGGTCAGAAATTGAAAATATCTAAGCATTTTATATGTTGGCCAAGTAAAAGTTGGCCTTTATTATCAGGCATCAGTGGAAGAAAGATATAGATTAATTCAATTCAATTAATAAGCATTCATTAATGTATATAATAATAGTGTATGTAATTAAGTACCCACTCTGTTCCAGGCAGTAGGAATACAAAGATAAAAATAAGGAGCTAACATTCTACTGGCTCCATGCGTTTACTGATTCATGCTCTAGCCAGTAGGTGGTGGGGAACATGTGGCCCTCTAGATCCTCAAGTGCAGCCCTTTGACTGAAGATTCAGTTAAGGTATAGACTACATGATACCAAACCCATCCAAACTCTGAGATTCTATGATGAAGTTTGATACTTTAAGTTAAAATGAAAGTTTTAGATGGACTTTTTATATCTTTGCTTTTTCTTCTCCCCATTAGTATGTGCAATTACTTATAGTTGTATTTATTTTCCATTTCTGTTTGACTCGAGTGCTAATAAATGCCCCAAAAGCTCAAAAACCTGAAAATATCATTAGATAATGAGAGCTATTTTTGTTGGGAACTTTTTCCATAGACCAAGTGAGAAAGTATTCTTTTTCCATTTGTATACAATTCCTATTTTGTTAACTACAAGCATAACAAGATAATGATGTTTCTTGAGATATTTGAAACAGGCACACAGTGAAATGGTCTGTAATGCTTTCCTCCTGAACTTCATCCTCTCAAAAGATGCAGTGGTGACAGCTTCAAATGGATTAGACGGTACCATTAGTGACATGAAGAGCTGAAGGGCTTTCAGCCAACCAGTCCCTTGAGTTTTTGTATTATAAAAGACTTGGCAGACTGGGGAGAATTAAAAGATGGTGCAGAAATTCATTTTCAAAGTGTTTCTACAAATCAAAAGACTAGTATCAGTTTAGACTAAAATAATAGGCCAGTTCTCAAGGCAAGGGAATGTTGCCTGTTACCTGCAGCTGTGTTCATTAACATTGAAACATTTCTTACTCCAAGACATATAAAAGGGAATTATGAATTAATTAACCTTTAGATTAGAGGCATTTTTCCAGGTGCTTTGTGCTAGGCTTCACCTGAAATAAGAAGGCAACTCAAGCAATATAACATAGGTATATGGATGGTTTTAGCTAAGTAAACTTAAGGTGAGAAAATCAGAAGGCCAGTAGACAACTGGTTAGGAATCTTTTCAAATCTTTTGAAATGTCTGTCTGAGGTCTTCAGATTTTACACATCTAGTGCCCAAAATAACATCCAATTTTAGAAAGAGAATTAGGCTTTTCTGTGAATCACATCAAGGGTTTTTTATACTCTCATAGTAGTCTTATTCTATAACAGCTATTAATCACGGTAATAGTTGGGCATCCAAGTCTCATGATTCTCACCCAATGTAGCTCTTTTCACTTCAGCATTTAGGGGTTTGGTGTCTCCTTGTCTGAGTTCTGAAATAAAGCCACACATCTCCATAGGATTTTCTTTTTCCTCTCTCTCTCTCTCTCTCTCTCTCTCTCTCTCTCTCTCTCTCTCTCTCTGTCTAACTCTGTGCCTGTGTGTCTTTCTGTGTGAATGTCTCTCTGTCTCTGTCTTTCTCTTTCTCCTCTCCCTCTCTCCTGTTAATCTCAATAGAGAAATCTACAGGATGTTACAAATAAGAAGGAAAGAGGAAAATCAGTTACAGAAGTCTGATCTTCATGCAAACGTATAGATTCTGGACTCTGAAATAAATGGCAGACTTCTTCCATTAGTGCATATGATGAGTGACTTAAGTAGAAAATCGTTAAGTGCATAGCCTTTAAGCTGTAAAAGACCATTGAAATGATTAGTCTAACCCCTTGATTTTCTTGATGAAGAAACAGGTTCAGTGAATATCTGACACCATCCAGGAATCACTATTCAAGTTTAAGAAATACTTTCAAGTTAATTAATTAACTGGTCAATTAATTAAAATATTTTGCTAGTTATTTATTCAATACATGGAACACTTTATTTTATATGCTAACTCTAGTAATTAAGCAAGCATTTATGAAGGGTGTACTGTGTGTTAGATACTGTGCTGAGTGTTGGAGATAGAAGGAAAAGCGAAAGTAGTCCCTTCCCTCAAGAAGCTTATATTCTAATGCAAATAAAATGGTACACAAAAAATGCATACAGAGTGTATGGAAAGTCAACTTTGACCTCAATTCTCCAGACATTCTCCCCAAGATGATGCCCCTCTTACTGCTGTCTGTGTGACATGTCTGTCATTCCATCAGTTCATTGTGGTTAGTTCAGCCAGTCTTCTGAGAGGATTACTTGACTTGTCTTGACCTTAAAACATTTGGGCAGTCCATCACTGGTCCCTCACTTTCATTACACTATCAGCTCATCTCTCTTTCGGGTGTTATTTTTCTTTGAAGGCATTCTTCATTCCATTTTTCATCTTGGTTCACAGTTTGTTGCAGCCTGCTGCAAGCACCTTCATTTTATGACATTTTTAATAGTTTTTATGGAAGAAAAATATATATTCAAATTTTTTAAAGACAAGAATATTCAAATTTTAGGTACTTGCAAAGAGGTGTCAAAAAGTCTTCATTAAGGTTTTTATGAAACAGTGTGCTATTGAGAAGTATGATGATACATTGTCCTTTGGGTTTAGAGTAATGAAAGTGAACTGGTTTATTTTTACAGGGGGTTGTGGGTAGAAGAGATAGAACAGAAGGAGATAGCTACAAGACAAATGATTTATGTGAGGATATTTTTCTTCAGCAGCAAAGTCTAGCAGCAAGACTGTTAATGTAGAGGGTATTAAAAATTTATTAAAGGGGTGGACTTGTTGGATCTAATTTTATGAGATTCTGTCTAAAGAATCCTCAGGACCCTCAAGATTGACTGTCTTGAGGGAAATGATGACCAGATGCCTCATTACGTAGAGCAGTAATATTTGTCCATTAAATGATGGCTTAAGCTAAACTCTTGATAGAAGGGTAGAGGGAATGATTTTTCCATGTTCACAAAAGGTGCTGGTAGGGGTTGGATATCCAAGTCTCATCATTCTCACCCAATTCGGCTCTCTTTTCACTTCAACATTAAGGATATACTGTTGCCTTTTCTTTTCTCTGAAATATGGCCACATAGCTTCCACACGGTTTTGTTTTTCCTTTGTTTTGTTTTACTGTTAATTACAACATGGAAACTTCAGGGGGATTCAAATAAGAAGCAAAGAGAAACTTTAGTTACAGAAGTTTCATCTTTATTCAGATAGACAGAAAACTAGTGCCCTGCCTATTTTAATGCCATCCCTTCCCCCACTCCTATAGTATATTTGATTCCATTTTCCCCAGGTCATGAAGTAGCATAGAATGTTGGAGATCATTTTGTCATGGGGCCTTAAAGGAAGAGAAGGACTCTGTGAAGTGGGGATAAGGAGGGAGTGCATTTCCAGCATGAGGAAGAGCCAGAGCAAAGGCAGGGAGATATGGGAGATGGACAGTCATGCAAGGGACAGAAAGGAGGATTGCAGATTACAGTAGGGCTGGTGATGTCCAGTGAGATTGGGAAGATAAAGTGAGGCCAGTGTAGGGCTTTATTTTTTTAATTTTTATTTTTTCAGTGTAGAGCTTTAAAAGTTGAACGGAGGAGTTTATATTTGACTTTGCAGTGGTATGCTGGGAAATTTTTAACAATCAGCTCTCAGGGAAAAATGAATGGGACACACACTTAAGTTTAATCTGCATGTTACCATTTACTCTATCACTTTCTCAAGTGTAGACAAACATTAGAATGATAAATCAAACTCCTATTTGTAGTGTTTGCTGATTTTTGTCTCCCTTGGAAATCTCATTCACTTCCGCAGTTTCAATGATCACATCTCTACAGTTGACTCCAAGCTCTATTATTTCCAGTCTTGACCATTCTTTTAAGTGGTCTAAGACATTTCCATCTGGACATCCTGCTAGAAGTACCTCACACACAGTAGTTCAAAACTCAAGCTTTTTTTTTTCTTAAACCTATTTCTGTTTCTTTTCTGTGATATTTAAAAAAAAATTTTTTTTCTGTACTATTTACCCCATTTCCCAAGTTTGTTACCTTGGGTTTATCTCTGACTCTTCTTTCTCCATTTTCTTCCATACTACTTTCAAATTCCAAATTTGCTACTACCTGTGTGACCTTGAACATGTCACTAAAATTTTCTTTTTCTTCACCCATAAAATGAGGGAGCTAGATTGTATTTTATATAAACTCTCTTTCAATCCTAAATCTAAAATCCTTTAATCCTGTCAATTCCAACGACATCTCAAATTCTTCCCTTTCTCTTTGTCCTCCGACATCACCCTCCGTCCTGGTCCTCATTACAATGCATCCAGACTATCTGAATACCTCTTAAAATGTCTTCCCCTCTTCACTCTCTTCCCTCTGCAAAACATTTTTTGGATCTCTGTAAGACAAATTTTTATAGACCTTTATATTCCTTGCTGAAAAAGAAAAAAAAAAGAACTACCTTCCTTTTGCTTCCTTGACAAAGTCTGAATTCCTTTGCCTGGTATTTAAAGTCCTCCAAATTTGAGCATGCTCATACTTTTTGAGGCTTATTTTATGGCACTTTCCTTTTGTATTTTGTGCCTGAAACAAACTCAGTTAACTAAACATTCCCTGCATTTTGGTACCTCCACAATTTTGCCTCATTTTACTTCCTATACCTGGCTCTTCTTCCCTTTGCCTGTTGACTTACCCATCCTTCAAAACCCAATTCATCTGCCACCTTCTCCATAAAACCATCCCCAGTTCTTTTCATTCTTAATGACCGTCTCCCTTGGTCCTGGAATAGCTGTTGTAATCCACGTCTACATGTACTCTAAGGTGTTCAAAGTATTTTCCTCCTATCAACCTTATAAGATCGTTAATAATAACTATTATATAATGCTTTATATATAATTATATAATGCTTGACATATATTATTTTGTTTGATTCTCATAATAACTCTGTGTGTGTGTGCTATCTCCATTTTATGGATAAATAAGCTGAGATTGAGAGAAGTTAATGATTTGTTCAGGGGCATGTAGCTAGTATTAGAGGTGTCTGGGAGAGGTTTTGAACTTAGGGCTTCCAGAGTCCATGTCTTCTTTCTATTTTGCTGCCTAGCTGTACCTAGAGTAGCATTATTCCCACTCTATAAATAGGGAAAATGAGGCTTGGAGAGATTAAATGACCTGGCCAGGATCACAGGACCTATTTTCAAACTGGACTGTTGTGATAACTGTAGTAATGATGATGAGGTGGAGGAGGATAACTTTAATATAGCATTTTAAGGTTGGCAAAGTTCTTTTCAAATATGTTATCTCATTTGGTCCTCACAACAATATTGTGAGTTAAGTGATGTTAGATTTTACATATGAGGAAACTGAGTCCCAGAGAGATTAAATGACTCACCCCATTTCAGACATGTAGTAACTGCATGGGGCAAGACTTGAACTCAGACCTTCCTGACTCTGGGTCCAGATGCATTCTAATATCTAACTGCCTCTAGCCTAAGTCACTGTATCATTTTTTCAATCATACATATGGTGATAGAGCCCTAATGATTATTCATTGATTTGAATTCAATTTAATTTCAGGCTTGGAATGAAGTAGGAAGGAGTTTTCCTGAGATACTTAGCACCCTCCTTCTCCTTTTGAGATACTACTCTTGGTTGCCCCTGGAAGATGAAAATAACTTTTTTTAAGGTTTAGTATTTCAGGTTCTACATCTGAGGGTGAATCTATCATGCTCAGTTTTCTGACTTTTACCTACATTTCTTTAAAATATCATCCCTCTTTCTATGTGGATTCTTCCAAGTCCCTCTCAGGCAAAGATAAGTAAATCCCCCTGTAGGTTTTTTTCTAGAAATAAAAGAAGAAAGCAGAGTTTGGGCAATGGGAATTACAAGAACTATCCAGGTGTGAATTTCCTACCCATAAATTTCTGAGGAGAGGTAGCATGAAGTTGTAAATGGTTAGCTAGTTTTCCTCACAGTCAGAAAGACCTGGATTTGTCCTTTAATATAAAGTGATTTTAATGTAAGCCTGTGTGTGTGTATATGCATGTGTGTATATATGTATTTTTATATATAATATTTTTATTTTATTTATCTATTACCATATAATGTTTTATTTTATTAATATATAATATATTTTACTTATTTTATTATTTCATTTATTTCATTTTGTAATATTTTTTATTTTATTTTTAAATATTTTATATATATCACATATATATTTTATGTTATGCATATATGTATACATATTTAACATATGTACATACTTTTATGTATATGTATATATAGCATATATCATATTTTATAATATCATATATTAAATATAATTTTTTCCAGTTTTAAAGTGTCCAAGGTGGGAGGTAGAGAATAAAATCCTTGCCAGCCCATTTTCTCCTTTCTCCTTTAAATGAGATACAGTTTTATGATTAGAGAAGGTAAAATCTGGCTTTGAAATATAACATGCACACAACAAATCTCTATTATATACAATACTATATTATATGAAAGTATATTATATGATATGATATTAAATATATAAAATACTTTTAATATAAGGTGGCAATTTGATCCTGGACAAGTCATTTGGTCTGACTATACTCCAGGTAACTCTCATTATAAATTACAGAGCAGGAGATTTAGTAGAGTAAATTACCTCACTGAGAGTTCCCAATGACATCACAGGTAGGTCCAAAAAACAAAAGTTTCTGAGTCACAAGAGTGTGAGGTTTCTTCTATTTTTTTGATTTAAAAGAAAAAGTTTTATTGGTGTCTATTTTTTTAAAAAATCATAGTCATTTCTGCTATACCCTTTTCCCATCCTCTCTCAGAACCCTCCCTTGTAATAAAATCACTGAGGCAAAACTGACCGCTATAGCAGCCTCATCTGCCTGGCTGTGCCCCATTTGACATCAGGAATTCTTTCTTAAAAAAAAAAAAAAAAAAAGTCAGACACCTATATTTCTAGGGGATTTAGCCCCTGGTGGATGTAATGTCTTTATGACTCTTGAGGTTTATAAATGTAACTTTGTCAGGACTCATTTGCAGACTCTTATTTTTAATTGTAATCAGTCAGGCAACATAAAAAGTTTGCGTCTGTTCCTTGGGGAGTCTCTTTTATAAATCTAAGAGAGGAAGACAAGAGTTCCGTAGTCAAATACCTGAAGGTAGCTAAGGATATGGTTTGTGTTTACAAAGGATGGGTATCAATGGTCATACGCCTTCAATGAAAATTGTTTGTCTCATTCATTTAAGTGCCTGATTTTGCAGTGTTTCTGCTCATAGCAGTTTCCAATACTTGACTGCTCCAAAGTTCCCACAAGACTTTGAGTCTTCTGGGCTTAGCACATTTCTTCCTTCAGACACTGTCTGTGAGACACGAGGGAAAGGGAAACATTAGGACAAAAACTGAAAGGGGTTCTGAAGTTGGCTCAGCTTCCCCAAGGTTTCCTGGCAGAAATCCATAAAACCTTATGTTTTATTTACTCGTTTTATTATATACGTTATTTATTGGATTTATATGGCCACTTTCCTCCAAAGAGTGACAGTAGCCTCTAGTGGGATCGCAATAATGTTCTCTGAACACAAACAAAAGCTTTGATGGTAAGGAAATAGTGAATTGTTTATCTACACAGACATCTCCATGTGCTTATGGGAACACCAGCTACCCTCCCCATCGCAAAGGCAAAAAGGAAGTTATAAAATCACAATTATTTCAACATTCTTGTTCAAAAACTTGATCTACCTTGTTTTCACCAGTTGGTAACTGGTTTCCATGGAAATGGAAATGGAATAAGCATTCTCAGTTTTAGATTCTCAGCTGCCCAGTGCCAGCTGAGAGCTGTGAATACCATTTGGTTAACAGCGAGGATCCAGAATTCTCCAGTTTTAAAGTGGCCAGGGTGGGAGGCAGAGAAGGAAAGGCTTGCCAATCCATTTTGTCCTTTTCCGCTTTAAATGAGATACAGTTTTATGATTGTAAAAGCTATAATCTGACTTTGAAATATAGTATGCATATAAGAAATCCTTAAATAACTGAACCCTTCACTTTGCCAGTGGGTTTTCCTTCCATCAGAATGGTTGTGAAGTGTTTCCAGTATGAGCTGGCCTATGTAGAGGAAGTTTGGTGGCCCGTTGGATAGAGCCGAGAAGACCTGAGTTCAAATCCAGTCTCAGACACTTACTAGTTATATGACCCTGGGCAAGTCACTTAACCTTTATTCGCTTCAGTTTCCTCTCATGTGAAATTGCACCTCCCTCTTGAGGGGGTCATGAGAATCAAATGAGATAATATTTGCAAAGCTTTTTTGGCAAACTTTAAAATACCTAAATGCTACTTTAATAATAATTACTATTATTTTAGCTCCCCTCTTCTTCTGACACCCTGTGGTGGGAGGTGTTGGTAAGTAGTGACACGGCCAAGAAACCAGAAAATGGAAAAGTTGAAACTCCACAACCTAGGCATTCCGATACTGAATAAGCAAGACTTGATACCGAGACACATTAGAACAATTCCCAGTTCCACGGAAAAATCAAGCCATTTTGACATGGATATTTTTCCATTTATAATCCTTTCCTCTTGATTTAGTGATCTCTTTTTATATGTTATCTACTTCGTGCCCTTTCTGGGGACTTCTCAAGGTTAAACGCTAATCTAAACATTTCTTTTTGGTGTCAGAAAATTACATATTTTATGTAATGTATATATATATATATATATGTGTGTGTGTGTGTGTGTGTGTGTGTGTGTGTGTGTGTGTGTGTGTGTACAGATTCCCCTGAATGCTGCCTGATACTTTGTTGTCCCTGTAGAAAATAGATTAACCTGAATGAACTGATGGGTCTTCAGCCCATTTTACAGACGAGGAATTGAAGGCCCAGAGAAATGAAATGCCTCACCCAGGGTCACACAGCTAGTAAGTGGCAATGCTAGTCTCACAGCATTTATTTTGGACATTCACTTGAAAAGGAAGAAAGAGCTCAATATACCCATTTCTTTCCTACTTGTGGTTTAAAGCTCTTTTCTCCATGCCAGTGTCTCTCCTTAAATTAAATCTCACTGGGCAAAATAGCTTCTCTGAACCAAAGTTATGCATCTGGGGCACTTGTGTATCTAGGCTATTATATAAGTGCTGTCTCACATGCAAGTGAAGTAAATAATTTATCAGTTGAGGAAATGAACTCCCCATCACAGACCTGAAAAATTGCATAAATACTTCAGTGAAGTGTTCCTGATGTTTACCATACATGTCAGAGTTTGACATGTTTTTTTCTTAGCAAATTCTTCCCATGAGGGAAGATCACCTTTACTAAATAAGCAGCAATATTTTAAATTAACAAGGTCTGCCCAGCAGAGATTTGAGAGAGATGTATTTAGGGTGGGTAACAGTTTTGAGTCATACACTGTATATTGGCTATGAAGGAAAGGATGTGTACACTCCATCATTGGTGATGATTTAGCCTTTCTTTACACACACCTCCCCCCCTCTCCCCCCCCCCCCCGTCCCCAAATAGAGATTTTCTTATCAGTGATTCCCCTTGGCACTGTCCAAATAGCCCAATCTCCTTCACTGGCTGAACAGAAAGCTTAACTGTTCTTGTTCCAGTTCCTTCCCTGCCCTGTAACCTGACTTGCAAAAATAGAGTATGGGAATACTGGTAGGCGTCATGGCAATTCTGATAATTATGCTTTTTATGGTTGCTTCCAAGACAAATCCAAGTCACTATCTCCTAGTCTGAGATGTTACAAATATGATTTTACCAATTAAATTTTATCAGATAAAATCCTATTTGTAAGCTTTAAGATCAGATGATAGTTCCAGCTCAGGGCCAGCTAGGTGACTCAGTGGATGGAGTCAGGAAGACCTGAGTTCAGATCCAGCCTCAGATACTCACTAGCTGTGTGACCGGGCAAGGTTAACCTTCTTTGCCTCAGTTCCTCATCTGTAAAATGAGCTGGAAAAGGAAATGGCAAAACACTCCAATATCTTTGCTAAGAAAACCCCAAATGGGGGTCCACACACTTGTAATTCACTTTCACAGTCACTCAAATACTTTTGCTTTCGAAACACTATATGTTTACAGGTAGAATTCCATTTTAATGAGCTTGATAGGACATAGAAATGGCATAGTCTCATAGACTGTTAGAGTTTAAAGACAAAGATATGGAAACTGTCTAGTCTAATCCCTCCTCATTTTAAAGATGATAAAACGCATGTCAAATGTTAGATGAAATTACTTGTCCCTACATCTTACTACATGATTGACCCTCATCTTTTCCCAGGTATGTTTATCCTTATAAATAAGGTGGTGATAGGGACAGCTGGATCTAGGGTGAGACAGCCAGGGTTTTGCTCCAGGTGCCAATAATATTGGAAGGTTGTCCCATCTCTTTTCCTGCTTCTAGTATACCACCCTGTGGCTTCTTAGGAGACATCAGGAAAGGGGGCTATGTGAAAGGCCAAGGAAAAAAACAAAACAAAACTATAGTGACAGATGTCAGAAGAGAGGGGTGAGAGGATTTCCCCTTTTCCTACTATTACAGCACTCAGATGATTTCTCATAAGACCCATTTACGTTCTGAAACACCTATCCCTGACTGGCCTTCCCCCACCCCACCCCACCCCTGTAAATTCCATCCCTCTCTAGCTCAACTCTAGTCTTTCTCAGGCCCTAAAATACACCATCCCCCCTTTCTACTGTGTCCTCTGAAACCCTCTATTATTAACAAATATTCTCATTATCTTAGATCTTTACATGAAGACTTTAACATCCAGCTGTTTGAAAAACCTGTCAAGACAATCTATGAGTATAGGTATCCTGGATAGAGACTGCCAGTGTAAAGTGAGCTCAGCATAGGATTGTGAAGGAAAATGGAATTAAGGCTGGATGGCATTTGGGAAATTATGCCATGCTTTCAATGATCCCAAACTCTTCATTGCTGCTAATGCCCATATGTGTACTAGCAATATTTTCCTACTGATGCTATGTGGCTGTGAACCATGGAACAGCACAACTCTAGAGGAATAAAAATTACAAGTAGCCCAAAGAGCAATGGAAAATGCAAATAGTCCTAAGTAGGTTGCAGCAAGTTATGACTTGCAAATGAAGTAGAATTATATTGAAGAAAGGCTTCTGGTGATAAATATACCTGGGAAAAGATGAAGGTCAATCATGTATCAAGAATGAGAGACAAAATTCAGGTTGCTGGTGCCGTATACTGCTATCTTAAAGGAATCACAGGAAGGCCATGGATATTTTGGACAGATCTACTATGGAGGAATTGGGGCAACAATGCTTCTGCCTGAGAAAGTGTAGAGGAGTTGTCATCTGTATTGCTGACAGGAGGGGAACGTATAAATCCAGTGAAATGTCACAGAACATAGTTTTAGTTCTGGAATGGAAGGCATTTAGTTCTGGAATGGAGGCAATCAGGTCCTTCACATTTTACAACTGAGAAACTGAAGCCCAGAGATGTAACTGATTAGCCCAAGGCTATACCAGTTGTTAGAACATAACAGTCAGTCTTGGAACCCAGGCTTTGTGATTACAAATCCTTCATTCTCCCAGCCGTGCACCACATAGCTTTGTACAGTTATTAAAATATAGTCACCCCACATAAGATATTTGCCCAAAGCAAGCATTTCTGTTCGATAGGTTGATTGCTAAATGTGCAGGAACTGTTACCCAGAGTTTCTAATTCAACAGAACTTAATGTATCTAAATCACAAAAACAATCGTAGGCTGGGCCAGAACATGGTAATAACCTCATTATGTCGAATTGGATGGCATGATATTTGTTAAAATGGAAATCCACATAGAAATACATGTGTAGATCAAGCTGAAGCATTATGCGAATGCATAGAATAAATTATACTATCTAGGCAGCATTATGTTTCTTCAACATACGTCTTTGGAAAGATAAATGTTTTTAAGGAGAAATAGACCTGAAAAAAATCAAAACTGCAATTTGATACAGGTCATTATTTCTTTCATTATCTTTAGATTTGTACTGCCCTTTCAGTATCCACTGTGCTTGGCTGATCTCTAATTATTAGATTCATTTTTAATTAGAGCAATATCACATTATAAGGAAATCAATTCAAAGACAGGAAAAAAATGTGGCTTCAACCTGAAATTTCTGCCTGGATTATTTGGATATAACATATTTATGATAGAAAGTGTTTCTTTGTAGACAATAGCATGTTATATTGAAAGAAATATCAAAGCTAGCCGTGTATGGTGGAAAAGTCATTGGATGTGGAATCAGAGAAGTCATATTTCATTTCCCTTTTTGCTACCTCTTTGTGCTTGGGCAAATCAGTTCGCTATTTTGGGATTTGTTCATTTGTCAAATGAAGAGATTGGACTAGATGGAACCCAAAGCCCTTTCCAGGACTGAATCCTATAAGTCAATAAGGGAAATGCTAGTATTTGTAGCTTTTGGAACTTAATAGAAAAAAAGAAAGTTGCATTTGTTTCTGTTTGATGGGACTTCATGTGACATTCTTCCCAGTGAATGAGATAGATTTCTTATGAAAAAGACATTCTTTAAAAAGAAAGATTTTTTTTCCATTTGTTTTTTTCTGGAAATACAATAGCAAATTTTTGACAGATAATGCATGAGTTTCAGAACATTATTTTATGAATCAAAAGACTGTAGGGAAGAATGAAATATACCTACCTCAACAAGTAGAGAAGAGAGCACTGGACCTGGAGGCAGAAAGACCTGAGTTCAAATCCTGTCTCAGATACTTAGCTGCTGTATGACCTTGGGCAAATAACTTAACCATTCTTTGCCTCAGTTTTCTCATTTGTAGATGAGGGGGTTGGACTCAATTATCTCTACAATTTCTTCCAGCTCCAAATCTCTCATCCTATGGACTTGCTGTCTATGAGGGGAGATGTGATAGAAATATCCTGAATTCTCCAGGTAATATGGGGTCAGATAAAAGTCTCCATAAATCTAAGTGTAAAAGTCAGTAGGCATAAAACAATGAAGGCCTTAGTCTATGCTGAGAGTTGTTTATGGGCAGATATTTATGTATGTGTTTCAGTATTATGGGAAGGGTACTTGATTTTGCATAAGATGAAGTGGATTTAAATAGCTATATACTCACAGGAAAGTCATTTGACCTCTTTGCATCTAAGTTTCTTCATGTATAAAATGGGGATAAGTTATCCTACTTACTTTATCAGATTATCATGAGGAAAAGAGATGTGAATAATAGTAACTGTTGCTGTTTCCCACCAAACCTGATGTTTTTCTTTTTTCTTGACCTCATTCATTAAAGGGGCTGTGCCCTGGCTACTTCTTAAACAAGCCTATTCAATGAAGGAGCACTGCCTCATCCTAAGTGAGTGCCTGCCCTAAAGGGCCCAAGGTCTCCCAGTGCATCCTGGGACACCTCCACTCATCCTGAGGGATATCAGGTCACTGGATTCAGATTTCTCTGGAGGAGAAGTGAGGCTGGTTACCTGTGTAGCCTTCCCTCACTCAAAACAAAGTCAAGTGCAAATCATGTCATCATTTCTCTGATGGCATGGTCTTCTTCAACAGCGAAGAACATACACAAGCAAAGTAGTAGCTGTAGTTGTTATGAAGCTGGACCACTTCTTCTCTTGGGTTTTATTAGACCCTTTACTTAATCATGTCACATGGAGGGGAGAAATTCAGAGGGAAAGATGAAGAGGTGGTTCCTTCCAAGCATAGGGAGAGTTCAAAACCATAGAGATGAGAGATGGAATATTGTGTATAAGAAACAGAAAGGAAGTCAGTTTAGCTGACCTACAGAGTGCAGGGTCAGAAGAATTGCCCAATGGAGCCAGGTTGTAAAGGGCCAAGGGCTAAGCAGAAGAGTTTATATTTTATCCTAGAGGCAACAGGAAGCCCCTAGAGTTTGCTTGGTAAATCCATGATTCAGAAAGATCACTTTGGTAGCTATTTAGAAAATGGTCTTGAATAGGGAAGACTTGAGATCAGGAGACCCTTTAGGAAGAAGGCTATTGGACGAATCTAGAAGAGGGGCGCTGATGACTTGGACAAGAGGAAACGAATCAGATGAGGATGGCACTGAGCATTTTTGTAAAAATGGTCATCAGCTCTTACATACTTTTTCACCTTCATAACCTCTTAATAGACACCCCTTTCAGGTTACACTCCAGTATGAAATGCAGTGAGGTAAAGACTTCCTGTTAGTTTCCAATCTGCTTCACCATATGGCCGAGAATACTGAGCATAAGCACTAAGCTTTCCTAGCTAAGTGTTTCTCTTCATAGTCATTTTATGCCTCAGAAAACTGACTCTTTTCCTAGTTCATTTTAAGGGCTTTGTTAAATTGACTGGAATTTGTTAGGTTGTGAATATAGGCTCATAGATTTAGAGTAAATGGAACCACAGAGGTTTTCTCACCCATACTCCCTCATTTTACAAATAAGGTGGCTGAGCCCTGCAAGGTGAAGGTCTTTGTGAAAGGTTGCTCTGGATTAGTTAGAGGTGGGAATTTGAACTTGGAACCTCTAACACTAAACCCATTATTCTTTCTACTACATACACTATATATGCACGTGTGTGTATATACACACACATACATATATATACATATGTATCTACTATATATAGTATGTATATATCTATACTTACATGTGTACATATATATGTACATATATGTATATGTGTGTATATTTATATGTATATGTGTATGTATACAGAGAGAGAGAGAGCTCAAACACAAATCTCTGAAAGATATCAAATCTACTTTTATCAGTCTCCTTATAGACTCAGTTTTGTAAGCATTTACTTTGCGAAAGATTATATCGTTTTTAGTTGGTTTCCTACAAGGCATTTAAGTTCTAATCCCAGGACAGCAAAAGTATATTAACCATTCTGTTCCAAGAGGTCCAAACTTAAGGGCAAAAAAAAATTTAGGGAATATCATTAGGCACACTTTCCCTACCCTTAGGCCCTACCACCACCAAAGAAAAGAAGAAGAGAGAAAAGAAAAGAAAAATGCTTTTTATTTAATTTTGAGAAGTTTTGAGTATAGGCTTAGAAATATTTTCTAGGTATTTTAACCTTTTTGGAGCCATGGACCCCTTTGGTATCTGGTAAAGTCTCAGTAAAATGTTTTTTAAAATTCTTAGAATGAAATATATAAGATCACAAAAGGAATCATTATTATTTAAATAGGTCTCTAAATACATTTTTAAAACAGTAAATTCTGACCATGAGTTAAGGGCGCCTGTACCTAGAACCACAAAGATTTTAATCATCTGACAAAAACATTGTCCAGCCTTTTTCATGTTTTCTAACACATTAATATGATAAATTAATGATGTTACTATCAGTGAGCTAAATATATTATCTGTTTTGTCCCACACTGTATTTTCAATTTATAGTTGTATCTTTTCTTGTTTAGAATTTAATCTTAGGATTCTGAGATATTTAAAGAACTGAGACCCCAAGAAAAGAATAATTTGTCCAAGGTCACACAACAAAACCAGGTCTTTTCACTCCCCGTCGAGGGCTGTTTTCCACTATACCACAGTCCTGCTAAGGCCTTAGAGCAATCTGAACAGTGGTAATTGTTTTTGTGGCTTCCGTAGACTATTTTTCATCTTTTCCTGAGGAACAAAATTAAAGGCTTAACAGCTTCCATCCCCTAACCGAATTAATTGAGATTCCTCCTCCGCCCTCTTCCAGCCTCCCCTCCCTCACCCTATCCCAGCTCAAAAACCAGTCTTGAAAGTCTTCATGTTTTATGTACCGCCATTTCTAACCACAAGCTCAAATGATGGTAACTATGTTCCAAGCTTCCCTTAAACACTAAGTCTGGAGCCATCTCCTACGGGGCTTTTCCTAATCTCCTTATTCATTAGCCCTCTCATCACCCCAATCTTTGCCAATATTATGTTCTATTTATTCTGTACATATTTTGCACATTCTTATTTTTGCTTATATTTGTGTCCCCCGCTAAAATGCAATATCCCTGAGGTCAGGGATAATTTCATTGTTTTCTTTGTGCTTGCCACATAACAGGTGATAATGAATGCTTCTTATTGGATTGGATTGAAGCTAAGTTTGCCTAATACAGAGGGAAAATTATTTCTACTATGATCAAAAACATGTGTAGACTATGGGTGCCAAGGCTCCATGGAGTATGAATAACTGCCATCACTTTAGAAAGCATTATCTTAATTGGCTTCCTAAAGGTGCCTCACTGTATAATTTCCTTCCTAATGAGCTTCAGTAAATTCTTGCATTGGAAATGTGGTTTCATTCCAGTTTTGAGGATATACTCCCTTCCTTATCGTTGCTCGTCTTTAAGATTCTCAGCACTTTTCTTCCTTCTAACTCAAGTTGAATAATTTATCACTTAAGTTTGGTACAATATATTGTCATCAATAGTAATAGAAGAATAAAGTCCCATCTACCTCACTGAGCATCAAATGAAATAGGATCAAAGCTTTAAAACAAAAAAAAAAAAAAGCGATGCAGAAGTCCTAAGCAGGCATTCAGGCTTTGACACTGCAAAGCATGGGCAATTAGAAATTGTTACTTGAAATGAACTTTAGCAAAAATTTTGTTCAGCCATTTTTCAGTCATGCCTGATTCCTTGTGACCTCATTTGGGGTTTTCTTGGCAAAAATACCAGAGTGCTTTGCCATTTCTTTCTCTTCTGAGGCTAGATTTGAACTCATGAAGATGAGTCTTCCTGACTCCAGGCCTGGACTCTATCCCACCCACCTGCCCTTTTAGCAAATATACATGTAAACTTTTGTATTCTTCCCTTCCCTAAACCTTCTGTACCCTGTGCAAAATGGTTTTACAAATAGATTTCAGCTAAAAGGCAAAACTGGGCTCAAACAGGTTTTAGATGATGAATAAGCAATAACTATTGACCCTACCTCATGTGGGAATGACACCAATATTAGAGAAATATGTTGGGAAA
The DNA here is from genome assembly GCA_023548195.1 of Bettongia penicillata ogilbyi. NCBI lineage: Eukaryota > Metazoa > Chordata > Mammalia > Diprotodontia > Potoroidae > Bettongia > Bettongia penicillata. Next base: position 7,289,325 of record JAJHZJ010000055.1, on the reverse strand, counting down.
TGATTCTTTTAAATCATGCCTTCTGAGTCCCAAGAAAGTTGCTTTGACTCTCTCCCCTATGAATGATTGCCACCCACCCAGGCTGTTCCTTTGGTTTGTTGATTGTCAAACTGAGCTCACAGGTACCCTGGAAATCAAATCTGATTCTAAGTTCAACATTTCTTCTGCGCTCAGACACCTTTGTGGACAAGTAAGTGTTGTACTGTGGAATTCTTAGGCCCCTATGCCCTTGTTGGCCCAAGGATAGAGACTTGTGATTTCATAGATAGAGGGAACTGCTAGCTGAGGAAACTCTCTTGACTGGTGTTGGTGGCTATCTTCTTCACAATTTATGTTTTTAGCTGCCTAGCACATTGCGAAGTTAAGTGAATTGCCTAGGGTCACATAATATGTTTCAGAGGCAGAACTTGAATCTAGGTCTTCCTGGTTCTGAAGCCATTTCCCACTCTGGTATGTGCCTGTCAAGTCCTTGTTGCTGTTCATGACCCCAAGGACAAGTCCATGGGGATTTCTTTGCAAAGAAGCTGGAGTAGTTTGCCATTTCCTTCTCCAGTGTGTCCCATTTTATTTTCAGAGTCTTGCATCATTGTGATGAGCAGACAGATTTCAGAAAAACCCGGAAAGACTTACATGGATGGATGCAAAGTGAAATGAACAGAACCAGGAAAACACTGTACCCAGTATCAACAACTTTATGTGACGACCAACTAGAAATAACTTAGATTTCAGCAACGCAATGATCCAAGACAAGTACAAAGCACAATTCTATCTCCATCCATATAAAGAATAGGTGGACTATGAAAAAAAATGGCATAAGGGCTGCTTTAAATGTTTTTGAACATGTAGATCCTTTCCCCTGGGATACAGATCTAGTCGTGGTATTACTAGTTCAAAGGGTTTGTGCGGTTTGGTTGCCCTTTGGGCAAAGTTCCACTGATCCAGCACTGTTTCTTAGCCATTACCAGATAGGCTTGATAATTACTGCTTTATAATATAGTTTGAGATCTAGTATTGCTAGGCTCCCTTCCTTTGCATTTTTTTTTATTAATTTCATTAATTCCCTTGATATTCTTGACCTTTTGTTTTCCGGATGAATTTTGTTGTTATCTTTTCTAGCTCTATCAAATAAATTTTTGATAGTTTAGTAATTTATTTTACAAATAAGGAACTGAAGCAAATAGGGATTAAGTGACTTGCCCAAGGTCACACAGGTAATAAGGTTGGATTCCAACTCAGATCTTCCTGACTCCAGACCCACCTCGCTGCCCTCCAGTCCTTATTAGGAAGTCATAATGAGCCTCTCCCTGCTCTGTTATCTCTCATGTTCAATCCTTCTTGTTATCTGTCCAGTACTACTGCCACACTGTCTTCTTTATACATATGTATGTCACTCCTGCTTAAAATTCTTCCCTAGCTTCCAGTGACCTATTGAATAAAATGAAATTTTTTTAGCCTATCATTCAAAGTCATTAAGCCCTCCAGAGTCTTGACCAAGTCAACCTCTCGGTCCTCATCTCATATTACTTCCACCCATGTACTTCATGATCTACGGCCTCCATGTATACCTTGTACTATGCCCTTATACACACTGTCTCTGAATTATTTTGCTCCGTTAGCTTCACCTGCTGAAATTTTATCCATCTCTTCAAATCCAGCACAAATACTACCTCCTTCTAGGATTATGGGAATTACAATTGGAAACAATCTTTTGAAATCATCTAGTTCAATTCCTACATTTTGCAGATGAGAAAACAGACCCAGTGAGGTTAAATGATTTCCCCTGAGTCCCATAGCTGGTATCTGAGGTTGGATTTGATCAGTAAGTAGCAGATCTTTGAATTAAACCCAGGTTTTCTGTCTCTCAATCTTGCGATGGATGATTTTGGTTGTTTAGTCATTTTCAATTGTGTTTGGCTCTTCATGACTTCTTTTTTTGGGGAGTAGAATTTTGTTTGCAGACCTACTGGAGTAGTTTGCCATTTCTTCTCCAGCTCATTTTACAGATAAAGAAACTATGGAAGTCAGGGTTAAATGACTTGCCCAGAGTCACACCTCTTGTGTCTGGGTTGAATTTGAACTCACATTTTACTGATTCCAGGCCCAACACTGTATGCGCTGTGCCACCTAGCTGTGCAGGTGGATTGTACTATGAAGTTTTCTTGATTCTTCCACTCTCTTGGGACCTCTTCCACTGGACTTTATGTTATATGAGTTTTTTCCTGCTTCATCAATTTATCAGTTATCAATAAACATTTATTAAGTTCCTACTATGTGCCAGGCACTATACACAGCATTGGGGATATGAAAAGAGTTAAAAGAAAGTCTCCACCCTCAAGGAGCTTATAATCTAGGGAAACAACCTGGAAATAAATATACACAAAGCAAACCATATTCAGGATAATTATGATTATTAATTATATAAATAATAAATTTGTAATAAATTAATTATAATATATATTATAATTATCAGGCACTGGAATCATGTGGCTATCTTCTAGGCCAAAATTGTAATAAGATTCGAATCTGTCTCCAATCTGGTTTCCTTAACCAGAATTTCCTTTCCTTTAAGGAATGTGATTTCATGCTAAATATCTGTTATTTTTATTGCCATCTCTTGGAAGCCTTGGTTAAAGGCTTGTGAAAAAGACAATGAGGTATTTTAAAAGATGATTTATTGAACAAATGCAGAATTCTGGGAAGGAGAGAAAGAGAGGGAAAAGTTAACTTTTCAAAATTCTATTTGTTGTAAATTGTTTTTGTGCTTTTGATTTCATTGGTTGAGAAAGTGCTAGTGAGGAAACTCCCTTTATCAATCAGTGCAAGATAGAAACTATCTACAACTAAGAGTTCAGTCTCTGTGGACACTGAGAAATTAAATGACTTGCCCAGGGTCCCACAAGCAGGATATGTCAGAGGCAAGGCTTGAACCTAGGACTTTGCTACTCTACTGTCAGTTCTCTCTCCATTCCTCTAGGCTACACCTCTTATTTAGCTATATTTATCTGAAAGCTAGGAGTTTGTAGCCAGGGCTCTCTTCGGGACCCTCCTGACTTTAGAGTGATTATCAATAGTAACTGTTGCTGTTTCCCTCCCAGCCTGATGTCTTTCTTTTTCTTTGCCTCAAAGGGGCCATGCCCTGGCTACTTCTTAAGCAAACCTATTCAACGGATAGGTGTTGCCTCACCCTTAGTGAGTACCTGCAAAGACCTTGGCCTAAAGGGCCCAAGGTCTCCCAGTGCATTCTGGGTCATCTCCAGTCATCCTGATGAATATCTGGTCACTGGATACAGATGGCTCTGGAGGAGAGGTGAGGCTGGTGACCTGTACAGTCCTCCCTCACTCAAAACAAAGTCAAGTGCAAGTCATGTCATCATTTCTCTGATGGCATGATCTTTTTCGGCAATGAAGGACAAACACAAAACAAGGAGTTTGTAATGTCTTTTGTTTTTTGGGGGGAAAGGTACCAGAAATCTACTTTCCATGTCCTCCCCACCTTGAGCCATCCAACTGTGGCCAGGCTTTCCATATACTAAGTCCCAAATGGCTCCACTGCTCTGGGTCAGCCTGTTCCCCAGAGGGTAAACACCCTGAATGAAATATTCTTTGTTCATTCCCACTAAAATAACATCCGTGATACAGTTGCTGTTGACTGCCCATTTACTCCATGAGTTACAAATGAAAGGAAAATTTTTCATTCACTTGAACTTCAACTGGGCTGCACTGTTATCCTTTTGTTCCATACCCTGTTTTAAATCCAAGTCAAAACACTGAGCCAAATGAGTGCAAATTGGAGTATAAATTTTTTAACACAGATGACTGGTACTTTTTTTCTGTGAGAAATGATCATTGTCATCTGAAGACTGTGGGCTGTTTAAATACTTTGGAGCCAGCATTTTGGACCTGTTATTACTGCAGACTGTAATATACTATTTAACTGATGTTTAAAATGCATGAATCAGCAGCGGAAGCTGGGAATCAGATATTTGCCTTTTTTCACAAAAATGGTACCCTCATCAGCATAATCCCATGCCAGAGAACAGCATGTATTGAGGCATCATGTTGTAATAAACAGACTGAGAGATGAGTACCAGCTGTGCCACTGGTTCAATGTGTGACCTTAGTTATTTCATTTAACTCACCATTCCCAAACTTTTCAAATAGGAAGAACACTTTTTTGTTTTAACATAAAACACTATTCTAAGGAATCCTTCTTCCCTATAGTGACTGTGCTATTTAGATCTGTTGACTGAGAAAATACATAAAGATAACTACTGTATAAATCATAGTAGCATCTTATATACACTTGAAACTAGTGCAGTTATCCTTTCCACACTGTGATTTTCCCTGTGGTAGTTTTGTTATGACATGGATTGGCATAAGAAGTTAAATGGGAAAGTTGGAGGAGTGTTGACACATGAAGGCCAGATGACAGAAAAAGTTTAGAAACTCAGAAATGCATAAAATATATGTATGGTATTGTATAATATCAACCTAAATTCCACAATAAGTTACTGTAAACACCTCATAAAAGAAAAAAAAAAGAAATTCAAACTTCTTCTGTGGTATGGAGGGCCAAAGAATTTTATGTGGATTTTCTAGATCATGGGACACTGAGTCTCTAATCCTGTGATGTGAAAGGGATAACTCCTGGGTCATCTCCAGTCATGCTGATGAATATCTGGTCACTAGATTCAGATGGCTCTCTGGAGGAGAAGTGAGGCTGGTGAACTTGCATGGCCCTGCCTCATTCAAAACAAAGTCAAATGCAAGTCATGTCATCATTTCTCTGATGGCATGGTCTTCTTCAGCAACGAAGGACAAACATAATGTACAATATAATAGTAATACGTATATGAGGTGTATTACTTATTTAGTCTATAAAAGGTATGCTTGCTTACTTATGGATTTTCATCTTTGGGGCAGCTAGCTGGTGAAGTGAATAGAGTGCTGGTCCTGGAGTCAAAAAGACTCATCTTCCTGAGTTCAAATCTAGCCTCAGATACTTACTAGCTGTTTGACCCTGAGCAAGCCACTTAACTCCATTTGCCTCATCCGTAAAATGAATTGGAGAAGAAAATGGCAAACTACTCCAGTATTTCTGCTGAGAAAACTCCAAATGGGATCACAAAGAATTGGACATGACTGAATAAGAATAGCAAATGTGCTTCCCTTGTGACAAGCCCTTCTGGAAGTATATCTCCCGCACATGTGAAACCACTAAGAAATGTCATGCAATATCCTTAGATTTCATCTTATGAAGAGGCTGAACAAGATGACCTCCAAGGTCCCTCCAACTCTAAATCTGATTGCAAGATATTGGCTTAATTTCTCTGGGATTCAGTTTCCTTATCTGTAAAATGAGAGTGTCCACTTAAATGATCTAAGTTCCCTTCCAGGTGCCTTTCTTTGAAGACAGAACTTTTTGAAATGTCTTCTCAGAGCCATCTCTTCTTACATTCATTCATTCAACAAATATATGTTGAGTATCTACCCTGTAAGACAGTCAGTGAATAAGTATTTATTAAACTCCTGCTATGTACTAGAAACTGTGATGCGCTGGGAATAAAAAAGATTGACAAAAGATAGTCCCTGCTTTCACAGAACTTGCTGTCTAAGGGGAGAGACAACATGCAAATGACCATGTGTAAGCAAGCTATCTACAAGATAAATTGGAGGTGATCAACAGAGGGAAGGGGGATCAGGAAAGCCTTCTTATAGAAAGTTAGCTGGGTTGTGAAGAAAGTCAGAGAATCCAAGAAGCAGAGATGAGGATGGAGAGCATTCCAGGCATGGGAGACAGCAAGAGAGAATGCCCAAAGTTAGGAATAGGAAGTGTCTTGTGTAGTGAACATTAAAGAGGACTGTATCACCAGATAGAAGATTATATGGGGGTAAACAAGGTGTGAGTAGACTGGAAAGGTAGGAGGGGGCCAGGTTGGGAAGGGCTTTGAATGCCAAATAGAGTACTGTATATTTAATCCTGGAGGTGATAGTGACTCATTGGAGTTCATTGAAAAGAGAAGTGACATGGGCAGACCTGTGCTTTAGGAAGATTAATTTGTCAGTAGAGCGGAAGATGGACTGACAGTGGCAGAGACTTGAGGCAGAGAGACCAATCAAAAGGCTATTGTGATAGTCTAGGCTTGAGGTAATGAGGCCTGCACCAAGGTGATGACTGTCAAAGCAGAGAAGAGAATGTAGACATGGTATGAAGAAAGAAATGGCATTTGAGGATGACACCTAAATTGTGGGCCTTAGAAACTGGGAGAAGAGTGGTGCCCTCAACAGTAATGGGGAAGTTCAGAGGAAAGATGAGTTCAGTTCTATACGTAGAGAGTTTAAGTTGTCTATGGAAAATACAGTTTGAGATTTCTCTTGGGCAGTTGGAGATGAGAATCTGGAGGTTAGAAGAGAGGTTAGGGTGGGATAAGTAGATTTGAGAATCATCAACATAGCAATGATAATTAAATTCACCAGAGATGGTGAGATCATCAAGAGAAAAGAGAAAAGTGAGCCCAGGACAGAGCTTTGGATAACAATGACCATGGTTATTGGTCATGACCTGGATGATGGGAGATCCAGCAAAGGAAAAGGAGAAGGAGTGATCAAACAGTAAGAGAAGAACCTAGACAAAAGAATCTCAAGGAGAAGAGGGTAACTGAAAGTTTCACAGACTGCAGAGAAATTAAGAAGGATGAATACTGGAGGGGAAAAAAGGTCATTGAGTTCAGAGGTCATTGGGAACTTTGGAAAGAAGAGTTTTTGTTGATTGATAAGGTTGGTCGGAAGCTAGATAGCCCAGAGTTGAGAAGAGAATGACAGTAAAGAAAGTGGACACATATATAATAGATGACTTTCTCAAAGAGTTTAGCCACAAAAGGGAGGAAAGATAAGAAATGATAGCTAGTGGAAATGAATGGATCAATTGAAGGTTTTTTTTAGCATAGAGGAGACATGAATATGTTTGTAGGCTGTAGGGAAGCAACCAGGAGGCAGGGAGAAAATGAAGATAAATGAAAGAGGGGGGATGATCGAGAAGGCGATGTGTGGGAGAAGATGGGATGGAATGAGAATGCTTATGTGGGCATAGGGGTTATTCTTGATAATGAGTAAAGTCACGTCTTCATTTGAGATAGAGGTGAAGGAGGAGATAGAGGCTGAAAGTATCTGGAGGTAAAATGAGGAGGAAGGGAAAGGACAGAAAGACCTTAATTTTTTTTCAGTAAAATATGAAGCAAGGTTCTCAGTTGAGAAGGTAGGAGGAGAGGGAGCCATGAGATGATTAAGGAGGGATGAAAAGATTTGTAAGAACTGGGGTAGTGAGTCAGTGAGTTAATTAGGCATGAGTAAAAAGGATTGCCTTGTCTCAGTGACGGCCTAATTCAGAATATGTAACATAAATTTGTAGTGGACTCAAGCAACAAAATTTTGTGATTTTCTTGAGCTTTATTCAGCACCACATGAGTAGGAACGACAACAGTGGATGGTGGGAAAAACCCATTTGGCAGGCCTTTTCTAGGTGCTCTGGAACTCAAGGATGAATAAAACATATACCCTTCCCTTATAGGGTTTTACTCTAAAGAAAAGATCAGGCTATTGGAAATTTTTATAAAAATATTTTATAAAATATATATATATATATTTGTTTTTAAAATTATGATTAAAATATGTATTAAGTGCCATAAATGTGGTATAGAATGTAACAGGCATTCAGACAAGGGAGAAATTATTTCTGACCTTAGAGAATCAAGAAAGGATATGGAGATGGTAAAATTTGAGGTAACCATGGAGGATAGGTATGATTTTTGACAACTCAAAAAAGGAAAGGAGGATTGAATGCATTCAGCCAGAGGTAACTGTGTAAGTAAGGGATATGTTTAGGGAATATAGTCAGTCCAATTTGGCTGGAGCACAGCAAAATTATTAAGCTTTAGAGGGAGATAAGTCTGAAAAATTATGTTAGTACAAGATTGGATAATACCTTGACTGTCAGGTGGAGGAGTACAGACATTATCCAACAGGTCATGGGAAGTCCAAAATTGTTAATAAGGTATAGCTTTGAATATTTCTTCCTTGCTCAAAAGCCTTAAAATGGCTTCCTTATTGTGGATAATGTAAATATAGTTCTCATTATTCTGGCATTTAAGACCCTCTAAACTCTGGTTCCAGTCTACTATTCCATTTATTTTACATTACTTCTCTTTATGCACTCTAAATTCTAGCCCTGCAGTGCTACTGGGTGGTTCCCTAACTTAAGATGCCTGACATCTCTGGCCATTTTGCATCTGCAACAGCTGCTCCTGATGCCTAGCATACACTTCTCATTTCTATCATTTAGATCACTTTTCTTCCTTTAGGGTTTAGCTCAGATGCTGATTCCACCATAAAGATTTCTCAGATTTCCTCAAGTCTCAAATTTTCCTAGAGCACACTTTGTAGATTTCTCCTTTGACCATGTCATTTCTTGCCCCCAAACTGAATGTAAATTACTTGAATTCATGTGTCTTGCTATTTAATTTTGCATCTCTGGTGCCTTTCACATAATAGGCACTTAATAAACATTTTTTTAAATTGAATCAAAGATTTTTTTCTGCAGGGAAATGATATTAGACTTTGTGTTCAAGGAAGGTTAACATAACAGTGGGTTGTGAAGTAGTTGATTGGATGAGAGACTGGAAGACAGAGTAGTATTTTGAAGTATTATTAATAAAGTACAAAGAATTTGCTTAAAGTCAATAATCTAAAATATGGAGGAATACTCATTTGATCTCAACACCAATCAGTTAAGTAATCAATATTCCTTGATTGTTTATTACATGCTCAGCGTTGTGAAAGTTACAGGATGACACAAAAGAGGAATAAATGCAGTGACTCCTGCTGTCAAGGAGATGACCTAAAGAGCTCCCCTGTCAGCCAATCAATATACATTTATTAAGTGCCTACCCAGTTTATCCAGGGACAGAAAAATAATGAATAAGAAATGCAACGCAATGGGATTTGGTGCTAAAATTGTGTGGTAGAAACCATTAAGTGCTCCTTGGATCTGGGACATCCAGAGGTCCCCAGAATCCAAATTGTTAAACTCAAGCAGTATCTACCAATCAATGCCTTAGGTCTGTGTGGATGGTGTTACTTACTTTAGACAAATGTGTGTGTTCTGCCTGCAGACATGGGACCCGTTGTGCTGGGGAAGTGGCAGCTGCCGCAAACAACTCACACTGCACAGTAGGGATTGCATTCAACGCCAAGATTGGAGGTACGTGAAACAGAATCCGATCAGCCGAGAAAGAGAGCCCAAGTACCCTTTTTTTTCTTTTTCCGTTTTTTGCTGAGAGGCATTCAACAAGCTTTTTGAACAGAGGTAGAAATGTGTTTGCATAACAGTCTTCAGCTGTTTCCAAGGATAAAATGGTCCTGATATGCGTGTGGTTAAAAGCAATTAAAGCCTTCAGGGGTGGTCACTCAGAAACTTGTCTCTGTAATTGGCCTAGGGATTGTCTGTGGAGGTAGTAACCTTGACCTTGCCGTGCTGAAACATTACATCTGGTTCTTGGGTGGGAAGTATCAATAATAAGCACACCAGGCAGTTACCTCTCAGTGGAAAGATTTGGTTTGGAAAAATCTGTCAAACAGGAGGAGGATTTAATTGGCCCTTCTGCTCCAGCTTTACAGAGATGTCCATTTATTTTCAACATTAAGATCACAACAAAAAATACAATAAAATATTTATGAACTATTCAAGATTCCAATATTATGTGTTTGTTTAAATATTTTAAACCTGGGCAAGCCACTTAACCCTGTTTGCCTCAGTTTCCTTATCTGTAAAATGAGCTGGAGAAGGAAATGGCAAACCACTTCAGTGTCTTTGTCAAGAAAACCCCAGATGAGGTCACACAAAGTCAGACATGACGAAGATGACCGAAAAGAACTGCAAACAACAAAATGTCACATTGGTCAACATATAGCTCTTAAATGACATCTATTTGAGAAGAATGATTTGTTTGTCTTCGTGTCAATATGTTAAGGACCAGTGATTTTGTAGTTAGGGTACCTGCTTTTAAAAAGGTTGATCAGCCTTCCTATTTATAATTTATAGCTTTAGAGAGTTGTCTGAAACTCAAAAAGGTTAAATGACTTGCCCATAGTCATATAGGTATTAAGTATTAAAGGCAGGATTTGTACCCAGGAGTTTTTTTATTCTAAATCTCTCTTTCTTCTATGCCATGCTCAATTTTATTTAGATAGATAGATACATAGATAGATAGATAGATAGATAGATAGATAGATAGATAGATAGATAGATAGATAGATAGATATCCTGAAGGAAGAAAAAAAGAAAACACGCAGAATTACAATGATAATAAATGATAACTTATTAGAGAGAAACCTATTCATTTTCTAGAAATCAAAAAATGGTTTTTAGCATGCTATATAAGATAGCAGCTCACATTTATATAACATTTTAAGGTTTTGAGAAGAACTTTCTCTTGTGAGTCAGACAGTAAAATATGATCTTCATTTTACAGATAAGTTATTAGCTGATTGTTCCATAATCAGATTTAGTAAGTATCTGAGTTCGAATTTGAATCTAGCTCTCCTTACTCCAACTCACTTTCTACTATGATACATTGACATCAAAATGTTCTGATGTCCTAATAAATAAAAGGGAAATAAGAAAAGAGGAATCCTTAAGAATGGCCAAAAACTTGGAAATTTGTTTTCGTATTCTTTCTTGTTCTTCCTTTCTCATTTTCCCTTCCTCCTTCACATTATTGGTTAATTCCTAGAAGAGCTCTCCCTCAGTTTTAAAACTTTGAAATTCCCAAAATTAGAATCTCCACGGAATCACTCCTGCCCATTTTTCCATTCTGTGTCATTGAACTCTATGGACTTCTATCTCTGCAGCTGTTAAAATTGCAACACTGGGATCATCTATGTACAACAGTCAACAAACACGTACCAGGCATTGTTCTAAGTTGTAGGGATACAAAAAAGGGCAAAAACCATCCCTGCCCTCAGGGAAATCACATTATAAGTGGGAAGACACCTAAGTGACCAGTACATACAATATAAATACAGAGCAGATGGTAGGTGATGTCAGAGAAGAAGGCATTAATAGCTGGTATGAGTGGGAAAGACCTCCTGTAGAGTTTGGGATTTGAGCTGAGTCATAAAGGAAGCCAAGGAAAAAAGAGAGGAAGGTGAAGAGAGAGGACATTTTAGGCTGGGATACACAGCCAACTCAAAGGCACAGAGGTGAGAAAATGAATGTCATGTATGAAGATTAGCAATTAGGTCAACATAGTTGGGTGGTAGAGCAAATTGAGGGGAATAATATGCAAGAAAGGTAGGAATGGGCCAGGTTGTGAAGAGCAATTGCTAAAGAGAGGATCTTTAAAGAGAGGTAAAAGGGAACCATTGGGGTTTATTGAAGAATGGTCAGACCTGAGCTTTAGGAAATCACTTGGGCAGCTCAGTGGATAAATTGGAGTGAGGAAAGACTTGAGACAAGAAAACCCATTTGAAGGCTATTGCAAATGTGGGACAATGGAAGACTGAATCAGGCTGTCGTTAAGAATGGAGAGATGATGACATCTGAGAGCACGTTGTAAAGGAAGGAAGTCTGAGCTTTGACACTGGATTGAACATGTGTTGAGTGAAACCGAGTAGTTGAGAATAATCTAGATTAGTGAGCCTGGGTGAATGAGCCTGGATGTTCCCAACAATAATAGAGAAGTTGGGAAAAGGAAAGGTTTTTGAGGAAAAGATAATAAGTTTTGTTTTGGAGATGTTGAGTTGGAAATGCCTATGTAGGACTGGAGCTCAGGAGAGAAATAAGGGCTGGATTTATAGATATGGGGATTATCTGCGCAGAGATGATAAGCATGAAGCCAAAACTCCAATCTCAGGAAAGGAGCTTCCTGGGATCTCTTCTCAGTATCCATACTTGGGGCTTTGTGGGAAAAGGGAAAGCCAAAGGAGCTTGCTTTCTTTAGGCTGTCAATGCCAATTAGAGAAATGTGCCTTGCTTAATTGAGCTACTTTCATAGAGCCATGGTCATTAGGGAGCTGTTGCAACTACTCTTGCTTCTCATGGAAATCGTTAAAACTTTAATGTTCAAAAGGCCATAGATCTAGAACCAGAGGGAACCTTAGAGGACATCTAATACAAACAAGGAAACTGAGTGCCCAGGAGGTTAAGTAACTCACCTCAGGGTTACACAGATGGTAACTGAAAGAGTCTGAATTTGAACCATGGTCCTCTGGCTCCAAATCTAATATTCTTTGTACTGCACCATCCTAAGCTGTGTTAGGGCAGCTAGGTGATGCAGTGGATAGAATGCCAGCCCTGGAATCAGGAGGATTCATCTTCATTGGATCAAATCTGGCCTCAGATACTTACCAGCTATGTGACCCTGGGTAAGTCACAATGTTGTTTGCTTCAGTTTTCTCATTTGCAAAATGATCTAGAGAAGGAAATGACAATATCTTTGCCAAGAAAACCCCCAGTGGGGTCACCAAGAGACAGACATGATTTGGAATGATCGAACAGGCTGTAGGAATGCTAATAAAAGTCCGATTTAGACTTCACACAGGTGTTCTACGAACCAGATATGGAGGAAACTGTACTCCAGATTTGGACCAATATATACATGGAAAGCTTTTTAGAAACACTCAACCAAATCAATATAAATTAGTGTGAAATGGGTTTTGTTTTGTTTTTTAGTGGGGAGTATTAATTTTTCTGAGAGTCTGTGAGCTAAAGAGAGTGGGACATTCCAATATAATGGCATCAGCAATAACCCAATAAAATATAAAGAGAGACCTAGGAGAAAAAATATTAAAAAATCACATAGTTCATTCCCTATGGCCTAATCTAAAGCTTTGTAATACACAGGAGCACCCTGGGGGTAGGGATGTATGATTGTACATATGTATGAGAAGAAGGCTTAGTTTCTAAGTAAATCAAGTCCCATGATTCTAATTTATTTTGGGGTGTCGGTAGGCAGATAGTCAGGGGGAAGGGCCTTGACAAAGAAGTATTCCATGAGGAGATAAATATTAGCCAAAGATCAGGTGCACCCCCCCACATGCACATGGACCCCTTCCTTGAGCTCCCCAACTCCCACACATTTCCTTACATACTTCAGATGAAGTCAGTCAAAGCAATCTGTACACAGCTGCTATTCCAGGAAAAGCTTGAACTTTGTAAACATGGACCTTCTTATGCTGTGCCGTTTCTTCCCTTGGCTGATCCAGTCTCATCCAGGGCTTTGTGGTCTGGTATCCCTACAGAGTGATATATTAGAATTATTAATCCACAGGATGCATATCTGAAAGTGGGGAAAGAGTCTCCCAGCCAGTGTGAGCAAGTACAAGATTTTCTTTACAAACCCTTTGGACAGTCATGAGTCCCTACCCTCCTATAACTAAGTGGCAAAGCAGACGGAGTACTCAGAGTCAGGGGGATCTGAGTTCAAATCTTACTTCAGAACGTTACTATCTGCATGCTCAGGTTCAGTTTCCTCATCTGTAAAATGGGGAGGATAAAAGCACCTATACCTCACAAAGCTGTAGTGAGGACCCGATGAGAGAATATGTAGAATGCTTTGTAAACTTTAAAGTATTATGTAAATGTTAGCTATTATTATGTATGTGGGAATAGTAAGCATTATTTAATTAATAAGAATAATGACAGATGAAGGGTTCTGAAGAATAAGATCCTAGATTCAGAGCTTTGAAGGACCTTAGAGGTCATAAATTTCAAACACTGCATTATGTAGAGAAGGAAACTGAGACACAGATGTTAAGTGACTTGACCACAGTTGCGTAGCTCATAAGTTTCCGAACCAGGATGGGAACCTAGGTCTTCCTGGTGACAAACTCAAAATTCGATCTGCTTTTCCACATTTCCTCACAATCATAGAATATGAGAGCATTTAGGGTTAGGCACCTAAAGAGCTTAAGCCAAATTCTTAAGTATCCAGGACACTTGGGGATTGGACTCATGAAGGCAACATGGTAACCAAAGGCTATACTAGCCTTCTTCTCTCTATACCTTGTTGCCTTAATAGAATCCTACAGATATTCCCTGGAACACTGTGAGGTCCATTCTTCCTAAACCATTGGGCTTTCTCTTCCTTATCTATTGGGTAATGTATAATAAGTCATATTTTTTTCCCTAAGGTTTGACATTTCTACTTAAGGCACATTGGGCAAGATAACCACCTCCCTTATCCCCACCCTTGAGCCTCAGTTTTCACGTCTATAAGGAGAGGGTTAGAATAGATGGCCCTCGGGAGTTCCTTCCAAAACAACAAATCTGCAATCCTATGATCTTCATGGTATATAATGAATTCTAATCTACCAATTCATTATCTACTCTATTTCTTTTGAAGAAGTTATCCACTTCTATTGCCATCTTCCAATCATGTTATATCCCAGAAGGTTTTGGTGATACCTATGAGGTCGAATTTGTGTTAGATTCTCCAGTTCACTCCATTACCCAGATTCTCTACATGTGCTGTTGTTCAGTTGTGACCTCATCTGGAATTTTCTTGGCAAAGATACTAGAGTGGTTTGCCTTTTCTTTCTCCAGGTCATTTTACAGATGAGAAAACTGAGACAAACAGGGTGACATGACTTGCCCAGGGTCATACAGCTAGTATCTGAGGCCAGATTTGAAGGAAAATGAGTCTTCCTGACTCCAGGAATTTATGGCACTCTATCCACTGTGCCACCTTGCTGCCCCTCTCTACATGTATAGAAACATCTTTGGCCACAAACAATTACTATCACTCTTCCAGGATATTATCTCATATGAGTTTCTGGACCTCTCTGCTGGTATTCTTCTACCCATTTCAAACCTATTATATCTACCATAATACAATAAAGAAGAGGGTCTTGACCTGTTATTTTAGTGATATATGGAACTCCTGGAGGAGGAAATTCCTTCCACCTGTGCAGATTGATGCCTATTCTCCTATTTATAATCTTAGACAGTTGCCTAAAACTCGAGAGATTTTGACTTGCCCTGAGTCATATGGTCAGTATGTGTCAAAGGTAGGCCTTGAACCCAGGTCTTTTCAGCTCTTATAGTCAGTGATCTATCCAGCATGACATGTTGCCTCATAGTAGGGAAATGGGCAAATGTCTTAGCTCTCCTCTATTTTCATTTTAAAGACCTCTAGATCAGAAGCACAAATATATTCTCATTGACACTTAGGGTCATGCTGCTCTTTGTCCCGTTCTCTACCATAACTTTTAAAAATATTTCATTTTTATTTTTTTTCTCAATTACATGGAAACAAAAATTTTTAACATTACTTTTAGAATTTTTGAGTTTCAAATTCCCTCTCCCTTCTTTCCTTCCTCCTGCCCATGCTAATAAAAGTTACTTGATTAGGGGAGGCTTGTTAGATAAGAGTTAAAGATCTTCCCCTGCCCATTAATAGGCCTCAGGTGGAGCCCATTAAGGGAAGTTTGATTATGAGAGGCTTGTTTTGTAGGGAGGCTCACATCTTTTGTTAATTCTTAATGAGGTACCGGGTCAGGAGGGTCGTGATGCCCTCCCAATTTGAAAAGTGTATATATACACTCTGAGGTGAGGGTTTGTTTTGGGGGCTTACACTTTGGAAGAAGATTCATGTGCCAAATGAGACTCTGGGTAGCCATTAAGGATCCCCTACCCCCGACTCCTCTTTGAAACCCAGACTTTTGGTGCTTCTCTCTCTGGATGTATGTAATGGTCAGACAATCGGATCTGTGTTTTGATCTGTGATGTATGCATTACTGATGGTCAGATAGTTAGAAGTCCTGCCTGTTGGTCTTTATTTGTCTGTTTGTATTTTCTCTGTTGGTATTTGTGATTTAAGAAGATTGTTGACCCCTCAAAAAGTTGCTTTCCTTTTAGAAAAGCAGATCCAAGAACCTGTGCCAGCTGGCCATCCTGGATGTGTCAGGGTGCTTGCTGCTACACTGCCCACAAGACAGAGATTATACTTGTGCGATCACCTAACATCATTTTCTTAATCAACTATTTATTTGACATATTTTCTTTGTCTTTTGAATCCTATTCTGATAATTGGTAGCAGTTTTGAAAATGCCACACATGCTCCTAAGTTCTTCTGTTTCTGATCTACTAGTTCTTAATACACAGAAGTGCTTTCTTCCCCCTCCTTAATACTATCATTTCCTACAAAAATTCCCTTGAAGTGAAAAATTTTTACTAGATACAACTGATAGATTATTGTTACATTGCTCTAAATTTACCCAAACTTTGACAATATCATCACACTCTGAAAGTTTCAGCTTGTTAACTGGTAACATTGTCAAAGAGTAATCTCATCCTCTGGGTGGGCAGAGGTATGGATGGGTTATCCTTATAGGATGCTATCATTTTTGAAAAATGAAGTAAAATACAGACAGAGGAAGTGAGAAAAGGTATCCCACCAAAAAAGACAAAAGCCTTCCTGCTTTACTGTGGATAACAACAGGGAAGGAGCAGAAGCTGTTTCAAAAGTCACCTAATCAAAAGCTGCCTAAATATTGTTCATTCATCTACTTCTGAGAATTCCTCCTCATCCCTTCCCATTGGCTCTGTTGGAAGCTAGTAAGTTGAATGGCTGATTCAATTACTGCGCTGTTCCTTAAAAATCTCAACTAAAATAAATTTATGACTATGATTTACTCAAATTTATGAAAACAAGGACATTCTAAATTGGGTGAGTAAAATATAATAACATTAGATGTGAATACACATATTTCTTTGTAGAAGGTTAGCGGCATCACTGTCTGGTTGTCTAGATTTTATGGCTTATGTCTCAGTTTGGGCTGGAAGGGACTTTAGATGTCATCTACTCTTATCATCTAATTTTTCATGTGAGTAAATTAATAACCCAAAGATGTTAAGACCTGCCCAGGTTCACATAAGAAGTAAGTCATAAAGTTGAGAATTATATTGAGGTGTCCAAAGCCGTAATTCTTGCTGGGTAATGTTGGTGTCACTCTGTTCAAACGCCTTTCATCTTTTGGGGACTTAAGTCTTTCATTTTTATATTGCTTAAGATCAAGGATCATTCTCTTTTCCAAAATGATACTATGAGAATTCAGAAATTGTCTATATCTATCTATATCATCTACATGTGTACATATACACATATTTGTGGATATGTGTGTGTGTATATATATATATATATATATGCATATGTGTGTACATGCTATACGACCCCTGCATTCTACAAGCAGTAAAAACTAAAACTTAATGCATGACCCATATAGGGATTAAGCAGCATAGAAACTAAATTCAGCTATTCAGTACATATTCTACGTGTTAGCATCCTAACCCTCCCCTCTATCTACCCATAGAGGAACCTAGATCTTATCTGAGAAGTGTATTGGACAACATGTCCATTAGCTGTAGAGGAAACACACTTACTGTACTGGTTTTTCTTTAAAAAACAAAATAAGACAAAGCTAAGTCAGGACACTCATATAGGCCAATGAGCTCCTGGGGCCATTTTTGTCTTCTTTTAGTTAAAGATTCCCCATATTGTGAGTGAGAAGAATGAAGCTGCATCAGGGCAATGCTGGGCTTATCTCAACAGCCTTGCTTGAGTCCTGGACCACCAGGTTTTTTGTTAATACTTTCTCTCTTCCTTTCCTTTCTTGTGATACAGATATCACTTGTCTGTTGACTGTCCCTAAAGGTCTTTCCTCCATCCCTCCTTTCCAGAGTACTCATATTAGCTGTAATTTATTGCAATTTGCTCTGACCTCGGCAATCCCAGTTGACTAGTCCTTTGATGAGTCCCATGCTTTGTTGCCAAGATGACATAGGGCAAGTGTACATCCATATCACTGTGGTTTCATTCTCAGTTCAAGTAATAGTCTACTTAATTGTTTCTCTCTGGTGACTTAACACTCAGATGGTCTCTTTTGGCCTGCTTCCTCCTTTTGGGAGAGTGTCTAAGTTCCTTGAATTTGATCTCTGGAGTGGCCTTCCCCACCACCTTGTGGGCTCTTCCTTTGACTAAATATCTAAGATATCTAAGTAACATCCCCCCATTTTCCCCACTCTGATACAAAACAAGGTAAGCCTCGATATAGGATTCTTAGATTCTTGGACTAAATAGACATTTTTGCCCCCTGATCTTGCCCCTTTATCTTGGCCTCAGAATAGTATTAGCCGTGTTAGTCTATATTTACCCATGTACCTCCTTTTCCCATCCCTTACTAGGAGTATACTAGAATTCAAGCCAGCAGCTAATTGTTTAATTTTCAATATGAGCATCTATACCAGCAAATTCTACACTCCTTTTTTTCAAGAACACATAATTATTCTTTTTTCTCAATAATACATTAATTAACAATAAATGATTTATTGTTTTGTTGATTGACTTGAGAAAATGTTAATGATGTAAATGAAACTTAAAAGCATGTCTCGTATACATTTTTGAAGGAGAGCTGGTGGTAAACATTTGCCAACACAATAACTGCCTTAGCCCACCAACTCTGGGACTATAGAATCATAGGATCTCAGAATTAGAAACAGCTTTAGAGGTCCTCCATTCTAATCCATAGTTAAGAAGGTATACTCCCTTTTATAACGTCTCTGAGAAGTGGCCATGCAGCCTTCTCTTAAAGACCTGCAGTAGTGTAGAAATCACTCCTTCAAAGACAGCCCATTCCTGTTCTGTCTGTTTGTAGATTTAATGTAAGGAAGATCTTCACGAACCTCGACCCATTATAATTTTGTCCTACTGAACTTAATTAACAAGTCTCTCCCTCTTTCACATGATATCTCTTTCCCCCAGATTCTTGAAAACCACTATACTATCTCCCTTCCTCCCCAACTTCTCTAGGCTAAGCATACCTACCTCTACTCTGGATTTGGTACATTACATTATTCCATCAAGCTTGGATGATGTGCTAGGGATTTTTTTCCTTCTTTTTTTAAAAATTGTTACAAAAAATTACTGGCTAGGTAGGGGTAACGAGGGAGGCAGCTAGGTAGCATGGTGGATAGAGCACTGGACTTACAGTCAGGAAGAACTGATCTGACACCCAGCCTCATACCTTTACTAGCTCTGTGATCCTGAGGAAATCAATGGCTGCCTGCCTCAGTTTCCCCATTTTGCAAATGGGAAAAATGATAGCACCTATCTCCTAGGCTGTTGCAAGGATAAATGCAATAATATTTCTAAAATGCTTTGCTATATAAGTGCTATTATCATGTTTAGAAAAGAAGGTAATATTAAAAAATAATTTTAAGAAGAAAAATGAACCCCAGCTAATCTGTGCATGGAATGATTTCACCCATCCTCCTAACCTCATTAGCTTAATATTGACTTTCTAAATGTTCCTTGCTGGTGACTTATCATTCAGATGGTCTCATTTGGTCTGCTTCCTCCTTTTGGGGGGGGGGTGTCTAGGTTCCTTGAATTGGAGGTGAATACATCTGGCCTGATCAGATAGGTTCTGACTAAAGTAGAAAACAGCAGGGCTAGAACTCTTCTGCTCTGGGCACTATGTTGCTATTAATATACCCTAAGATCACATAAGATCTTGGACTGCCATGTTTGATTAGATAGTTTTCTCAGTAGCTACCTGGGAGAGCAGACATTTTAGACCATTTAATGGTTATCTTACAAATCTACAGCAATGGTTCTCAACTCGATATTGCAAGAGGTTTGTAAATCCATATGTGGAACAATAGATAAACACACTACTGTTAGAATGTAAGATTCTTAAGGTCTGATACTATTTTGTTTTTTGATTCTGTAGGGTGCTGAGCATAGTACCTGGTACAGAACTTGTGTTCAATCATTTTTAGTCATGTCCAACTCTTTGTGACTCCATTTGGGGTTTTCTTGGCAAAGACACTGGAATGGTTTGCTATTTCCTTTTCTAACTCATTTTACACATGAAGAAACTGAGACAAATGGGGTTAAGTGACTTGACCAGGGTCACACAGCTAATAAGTGTCTGAGGCCAGATTTGAACTCAGGTTTTCCTGACTCCAGGGCCAGCACTATATATCCACTCCACCAGCTATCTACTATCTAGATGGCATGGAACAGGTACTTATTAAATGCTTAATTGATTTCTTCTATAGGCTGAATAATTAATCTGTATTATCATTTTTCAAAAATATGTAGGTACAATTTAGTTTTAAAGCATTATTCAATAAGTGCTTTTATCATTAGGTGTTTTATCCACCAGTACATACTTAAATTGCAACTGCTACAAGTGAGACTCTAAGAAATTTCTTGACATTTAAAAGGTCCCCTTGATGGAATTGATAACCATGTATCTATCCAGATAGTGGTTGAATGATAGATAGTCTACCTTTTTTTGTAACTGTGACAGATTTTGAATATTTAAATCAGCAAATATCTGTTCTCTATTGTATGTGGAACATCATTCTATAACTTAAATGCTAATACTGTATAGTGGAAGGAGCACTGGAGTCAGGAGACTTAATTTGGATCCCTAATGTTGCTTCTGACATTTATTAGATGTATTACTGAGAGGCAGCGTGGTATAGTAGAAAGGAAGCTGGTTTTGCAGTCAAACAGCCTTGATTTCAAGTCAGGCCAATTAATACTATATGACCTTAAGTAAATTACTTAATATTTCTATGAATCATTTTCCTTAATTAACCTCTTAATTTCCCAATATGGGACTAGATGATACCTTGGGTCCCTTTCCACTCTATCTGTATGATCCCTTGGTCCTTGAGCCTATCTTCAATGACCATGTCTTCATCTTTAAAAAATAATTATTAAGAATTGAATTATTTCATTGGGTTGTTGTGAAGACAATACTCTTAAAGGAGGCTTTTTATCCTTATGATTTCCCCAATCAGTGCTATACATGCACATAAAACTTTTCAAGGACATCCAATCATTTATGCTTTCATGACTTATACCCCTTGTTCTCCCTCTCCATCCGTAAGTTGTAAGATGCAGATTATTTTAACTAATTTATATAATTAGATTTAGGGCAGGAATTTTGAACCCAAGCTATGGAGGACCTGAACATACTTACTGTTATTAATTTTATGCTTGAATTTTTATCAGTTAGACAGTAAAGTGGATTGAGAGCTGGACCTGAAGTTAAAATTGCCTGAATTCAAATCCAACCTCAGACATTTATCAGATGTATGACCCTGGGCAAGTCACTTAATCACTCTCTGCCTTAGTTTCCTTGTCTGTAAAGTTAGGATAATAATAACACCTACCTCCTAGGTTGTTGTGAGGCTCAAAAGGCTTTGCAAGCCTTCAAGTTTTAGAGAAATGCTAGGCATTATTATTATTTTCATTAGACAAAACTAAATTATATCCTACTGGGTGAACATGATCTTTTGAGAGATTTAATCTAGATTTTTTAATATGCATGAATCTTTTTCTCCCTCTAACATATAGAGTCCTACAGTTATAAATTTAAAATGGTAAAACATTTTGAAGGTAAGCCTTTACATGAATTTAAATCATTAATTTAAATATTTTAGACATATCATTTGATGGAGAAAAAAGACTGTTATATTAATTCATTAATAGCAGACATGGTTCTTTTAATGAAAATGAAATTAATGCAAATATGCCTTACTCTAGTATATGCCATATTCCTTAAATTCTCTGGGCCTTGGTTTCTACTTCTCAAAATGGTATTGATGATGAGTCCCACCTGTCCAAGAGGGGTATGCTGAAATGAAGATTAATGACTGAATATTGGCCAAATCCTTTGAGATTCTTTGAAGGAAAGTATTTCATGAAATCAGAGTATTATTATTGATTACTTTATTAGCAAATACATCGACAGTGAAGTCATATTTGAAGATTGTGTCAGTCTTCTAGGTTTGGAGATAGCATGTTGTGTGCAGGCTTTCCAGATTCTGTGGGAATGTTAAGCATTGAATTCCTAACAGGAAAATATGAATTTGGGTAATGTCACCAAAAAGGAAAACAAAATATGTGAGGGTTTCTCTACTACTTGCAGATTAAGAGATATTTGTTTTTCCTTTTCCAAAGAAAAAGTCAGTCACTTGAATATTTCACCATAATTTTGTGCTTAGGAGCTTTGGATACTATCATGGTTTTTCCTATTACTTTCTTATTTCTATCACAGGTGTGCGAATGCTAGATGGAGATGTAACAGATATGGTCGAAGCAAAATCGGTTGGCTTTAATCCCCAGTATGTGGCCATCTACAGTGCTAGTTGGGGTCCAGATGATGATGGCAAGACAGTAGATGGACCTGCTCCTCTAACCCGGCAAGCCTTTGAAACTGGTGTGAGATTGGTAAGTTTTTGTTTTTATGTCATGTCACCATATCTCTTTGTAATATTTATAAGTAAATTTTATATATGCATGTATACACATACATACACACACCATAGCTTAGCACAATACTGTCTCTTGTATATTGGGAACTATGTATCTAAACAGATAGTGGTTGAATTATAGTCTATCTTTTTCTATGACAGTGGCAGATTTTGAATATTTAAATCAGCAAATATCTGTTCTCTAGTATATGTAGAGCATTATTCTATAAGTTAAATACCTGTACTGTATAGTAGAAGGAACACTGGAATCAGGAGACTTGTTTTGGGTCAAATTTTCAAATTTCATTTTGTACAACATCTCATCCCCCCACACCTATTGTGGGTTAAATTGATTCATAGGAAACAGAGATGTTTGTTCACTGGTTTACTGATGAAAGGCCATGTCTTTGGGATCCAATAATTCTCATATGCCCCCTTTCCTTTAGTGGGAATTAATAGTAATGTTTTCTTCACTGAATTTTTCAATTGTTTTTCTACTTTAAAACTATACTCACACAATTATTATTGCAATTATAATAATCACAAAGATTCCCTGGGAGATAAAATAGTCAGCTAAAGAAATGATAACATGATCCAGGATTTGGTAGAAAAAATGGAATGTCGATTATACTTTGGAGTCAGGTTACATTTGTCACCCTAGTCTACATATGAAGTAAGAACTCTAAGACCTTCCACAGAACTAGGAATAATTAAAATGTTAGATCAAACGAGTTCCAGGCTTTTCAAACAGAAAACCCTGCTTTGGGGTGAAAAATTGGAACCTTTTGAGGGAGAAGTGTTAGAGATAAAGGAAATGATAATACTTTTACTGTTTCTGACTGAGAATTCTATGATAAGGCTGTCTGATAGAATCTCAGTTTCTTTAACCCAAGTCAACACTACATTCCTTGGGGGAAAAGATTATTGCTATATTTTGTTTTTACACCACTTATATTTCTCAAGCCCAATCTCAGATACTTGCTAACTGTGTGACCTTGGGTAAGTCAGTTAAGTCAGCCTCAGTTTTCTCATCAATAAAATGGGGATGATCATATCACATACTTCCCAGCGTAGTTGTAGGAATCAAATAAGATAATTATAAAGGGCCTAGCCCATGTACCTGGCACATAGAAGACACCATGTAAATGTCAGCTGCCATCATCATCATCATACCATCTTCATTATTGTTTTTTATTATTATACACATGTACACTGTTGCTTTTCAGCCATTTTTCAATGATCAGTATTTGAGGGTGATGGTAAGGTGTAGCTTGTTAAATTTGGTTGTTAGCTAATGGAAATGGAGCAGCATGGTGCTGATAGCCATATGACCAGGGAATTCTGCTTTTTCCTCTAGATTGTAAGCCATCTTGGTATAGAAAGCACTGTCACCAATAAAATCACAGGTCAGGCAAATACTCGTGGACACATGATCATGCTGACATGTATCTCCCTGCCTCTACTCACTAATACACACACATCATAATGATAATTTTCAGATCCCTAACCATATCTGCACCACTTCACAGGGTTATTTTAAGAAAAACACTCTTAAATTTGAGTAACGATAATGATAGGATGATGGCATGGCTCCTTTGGCAGAATTGTTCTTTTTGTTCTCATTCTCAGTTTCTAGGGATGGTTCTTGGAGAAAGGGATATACATACATCAGTATATAAATACATACATATGACACACATACACACATGTATGTTCATTTCGGGGGGTGGGATGCTAGGTGGCACAATGGATAGAACACTGGGCCTGGAATCAGGAAGACTCATCTTCCTGAGTTCAAATCTGGTCTCAGATATAACTGTGTGACCCTGGGCAAGTCACTTAACCCTTTTTGTCTCAGTTTCCTCATCTATAAAATGAGCTAGAGAAGGAAATGACAAAACCACTCCAAGAGAGCCCCAAATGGTATCATGAAGAGTAGGACTCAAGCAACTGAACAGCAGCAACAAACTCCATGAACCTTATGAAGTGCTGTAACATTATGAGCTCAATGAAAGAAGTCCAAACCTAGGGTTCTATTTGTGGGCTATGCCTTCAACTTTCTGTATTACTTCTCTTCATTTTGCAGAGATGAGGAGGATTAAATTTTCATTTTCATTTCCTTTTCATTTTAAAGCTCTGCAGTTCTGTTTAACTCCAGGCCAATCTTTTATTTTCCTGGATGTAAAGGAGGCATCATATATTGAACTAAATGTAAAATTTGGAATCAAGGAAAGCTTGGGTTTCAAACCCACTTATGACACTGACAAGACATTTATCTGATGCTAGACTAGTTGTTTAACTTCTACATGCCTCAAGCAACTCTCTGACACTTATAGAATTTCTACAAAGCAGGTCGCAACCTGCATCAGTGGAGGGGAGTTTCCTTCATGCTGACATAGAGTATGTGTGGATATATAGGTTATACTAACAAAAAAAAGAAGAGTGTTTAAACTTAGCTTGGCCACCTTTCTCTTGCTATGAGGGATTTATTTACTGTCTCCTGTGAGGAGATAGGTTTACATAATCAGTGGGGATTCTGAGTTTGGAGGATTCGTAAGAATGTGTGGATGAAACCAGTCATTGAAATGACAATATGGAAAAAATAGGACAGCTTGTCTCCACCCTTGTCAGGTGAATTGTTACGGCAGTGTCATTAGAAAACCCCCAAACAAAAATATGGCAGTAGTTACGACAATCTTCTGGTGACACTGCTTGGGCCTGGAGTAAAAAGTGAATGTATTTGTTCTATAGCTATTTTCTTGACCAAAGAATAATTTGGTTTTTTTTCCTTCCTTTGTTTCTTTTTTTTTTTTAAGAGAATCACTTTTCTTCTTATTTCAATTTGTAGCTGTATTAGAGTCCTTCTGAAACATGAGGTCATGTTTAAATTGTTGACGAGACTCACATTCTTGGGGCTACCTTAGCAGCAAATGATTGCAACTTTAGATGATGTGGTTATGTTGGCCTAGCCTTTTGGATTTCGAAACATTATTCTTTCTGTAGGTATGGTGAAGGGCTGTCATTTAAGTTAAATGGGTGCAAATAGAGGTAATTTATTTCCAACCTTTATTTTTTTTTTACAACCCAATAATAGACTCATAACATTTTAATTAATAATGGCCCATCTGGTAAAGATTTACCTTCAGCAATATGTTTTAACCTTTCAAATTTAAATATTCAGGATCCTAAAGGATATTATTGGAATGAAAGAGTTCATACCCTAGGTGAAAATCTGCTGAATTTACTACCTGGGCAAATCATGTCCCCCTAGTCAAATGTGATTAGATGTTTTGCCAACTACTCACAAAAATCAAAGCTTAAAATAAACAAACAGCAGACCTTCCAGACCCTCCATAAACTGGGTTTGGAATTTTTGCCCAAAATGTCAACATATAAATGATAGAAAATAATCTCAATTTTTCAACTAGAGAAGAGAGGAAAAATGACTTCAGGTCCTATAGGACTCACCAAGACTGAAGATGATTTTTCCCTTCACAAATTTTTTAATCACATTTTTGCCTAGACCTCTCCAATGCATTTATCTTGCTGTCTTCATAAACCATAGCTTGAGAGCTGAAAGAAACCTGAAAGACCATTGAGTTCAATATCTTCATTTTACTGATAAGGAAACTGAGGTCTAGAAGGATGAAATCACTTGTCCAGTGTCACATAGGTTATAAAAGTAGCAGAACTGAAAATCCAATCAAGGACTTCTTACTACAAATCTGGTTTGACTGTGCCATCCCATGTGTGTAAATGTATTTCTATCCGAATTGCATCATAAACTTGAGAACAGGGTCTGTTTTGTATACATATTTATATCCCAGTACCTACAAGTGTCTGGAATACAGACGATGAAGTGTTTGTTGAATCGAATTAGTAGCGTGACATAAAAAGCACATCGGCCAAGGGTAGATTCAGAGCCAGCAATAACCAACATCTTAGGTTTAACCCATAAAAACCTCTTGTAGTTATTTGAGCAGAAAAGTCTCTATTGGGCTTCCTAAGGCATATTTTTGCCAGAAGAAGATTGTTCATGAGTCTTTAAAGTATCTTTTCCAGATTTTTTCCCCAACTATAGCATATTTTCTGGTTTCATTTGACTAAGATACTAAATAGTCTGGTGTTCTCTGAATGCTTTTTGTAAATAGCCACATCACACCCAAGGCCAGTAAGCTTTTTGTTAGATTCAGTTCATTCCAAATCATGTTGGAGTTGTTAGCACCTAGGAAGAGAAAAGCATGTGACATCTGGAACATCAAACATTTCCTGGAGTGAATAATAGAGCAGATTGGAAGGGGATAATAGGAAACTGAGTGCTTGTCAGCCAGAGGGTAATGCTTAATAGATGTGTAACACCTGCCTTCCCAAAGTGCTCTCTTTAATGGTATTCTCTAGCATAGTCACTATATAAAACTTACGGTGTGTGTATAGACATAAAGGGAAGGGGAATGAAATGATAATCTTAATGTGTACACTCATCCTTTCTCGATTCATTTCGCACTAGGTCCTACCTCCCCCATTCTTTTTCTCATTACCTTTCATGCTTGTGTTTCCATACAAGGTAGGGAGGAGGAGAGGAGTCATTCAAGTCATTTTAAATAATACATGTTTGGCAAAAGTGGGGTGAAATTTAAGCTTCCCAACAAAGAAAGACTGCCAGCATTTCACCTTGCCCCCAGCCCTTCTCAAGTTGGAGAGCACTGTGGATGTGATCCTTCCTATAGATATTCAGAGTTTCCTCCTTAGTTCTATGTGCCTTCATTTTCTTTTTTTTTTTCATTTGATGACTGCCTACAAAAAGGTATTTACAATCTGTGCTCTTACTTTATTTGTTTTGGGCGGTGGGCTGTTGGTGGTGGTTGATATATATCTTTTGTTAGCAAACAAGAAGGGGAATGATTTGCATAAAGGGTTTTAAATTAAGAAAGATCTCACCAATTCATTTGTATATTTAAAGTCCTTATGAGAATGAGATGGGAAATATTTCAAGGGGAAAAATAATTTTTTAAAAATTGAATATATTTATCCATATCTGCATTACAGAAACATCTACAGGCTTGATATGGTCTATATTCAAATCTGGAATCAGAGTGAAGATAAAAATTACTTTGCTTTTAATAACAGCTCATATTTTATAGAACTTTTCTTACAGTGACCTTTTCAATAAATTAATGTAAACCACTCCAATTTTCATTGGGCAAAGAAAGGAAAAAATAATCACTCTTTTTTTTCCCCTTCAAATAGGATTCCACATAGGCTATAGGAATCCTGTGAGCTTCCTGGACTACTACAAGTAGGGAATGGGTCAATCACTATACTACCCATCAGAATGCCCTACAGCCATTATTCTCTTTCCTAATGGAAGAATTTGGACTGTATTAGAAATTCTTTGAATAAAGTCCAGCTCAGTTCAGTAACTGACAATTTCTTCTTCAAGTTAAACATAGGAGGAATCCCCTTCCTGACTTTTAGAAGAGAATTGTTCCTAATGTTTCAGGGCTCATATGATATGGCACTACTAAAAATACCACCACTCAAATGTTTACAGTATCCATTTTGATCTCCTAAAGATACTTATTTTATTATCCATGCACAAAAATTGCAGAAATAATTAAGTCAGTATGAAAGGCAGGATTCTCTCAGGATAAGAAATTGAGAAGATCTCTAAAGTGGTTACCAGAATAAATAGAGTGGCGTTCATATAGTCCAAAACATTACAAAGTGGATCTTAAGTACTTTCTGAACAGTATGAGGGAAGTGGCCATGTCTGGGGAAAGGTGGTCATGGGAGTATTAAAGCTTGGGGGGAAAGGGGAGTGCAATTCATGAGGGTCTTTGGAAACACCATGTGACTGTAGTTTTTAAAACTTGTGACCTAACCTCAGAGACTCAAAAATCCTGTGAAAGTCAATATCACAATTTTCATTATAAGATACAATCCAACTTTTCAATCCCAGTGTAGTTCAGATGGAAGCATACTAGATTGTAGGAAGAAGATAACGCTTAATAGAATGGCAACCTGAACCTGCTGCCTGCAAAAAAAACAAAAACAAAAAACAAACAAAAAAAAAACCCTTGAAAAATGTACAAGGTGGAGCGAGAAAATGAGAGAATACTCACATAAGTCATCTGGAATGGACCAGGACACATGACAAGGCCAATTAAATCATTAAACCAGATGCTACAAAATTACACCACATTAATCTATCAATAAGAATTTATACATAGCATTAACATTGTACCAGCTACTGTTCCAAATTCTGGGCTGACAAAAGCAAAAATGAAGGTTAATTTCTGCTTCTTAAGAAATTATTGTCTAGCCAGTAGAGACAGCAGTTAACATATAAAGTGTGTGCAAAATAGATTGAGTAATTTATTTGGGAGTCACCATTCAGGAAAGGTTTCATGAACAAAGTGGCACTTAAGTCGATCCTTGAAACTAGGACTTTTCAGGGGCAGAGGTGAGGAGGGCGTGCATGCTAGACTTGGTGAATAGATGGTACCAAGGCTGGAGGTTGAGAGATAGAGCACCAGTAATGAGGAATAGTAGGAAGACCAGTCTGGCCTGCACCATAATGTGTATGAAAATGAATTATATAAAATGTGGATGGGGGTCAAGATATGAAAACATTCATGGCTTTTCTTCGAGTCCAGCCTTTCAACTTCTAGTCTATTTAATTATACTATATTCTACCCAATATCTCTCCATCTGCCTGCAATTTTAAAAAAACTTTACTAAAACCTAGGTAAACTACAGTCAGTTTTCAATATTCTCTAGTTTACCAGTCTAGTAGCTTTAGAGGAATGTGCCTATAGATCTTTACCACAAAATAATTTAAATTCATTCAATAATTACTAAATTCCAATTGTGGGAAGGTCACATTGTTAGGAGCTGGGGGACATTTTTGATAAGACAATATTCTAGGAAGGAGTGGGACATATGGAAATAAAGGAAACAAAATAATTCTTTAGTACTTAAGAGATGGAAGCAATTTAATATTGTGTGAAGTCTAACAGGTGGGAAGTTATTACCAACTGGTGAGTCAGGGAAGAATTAAGAAGAAGAGGGAGTCTTGACATTTGAGGTAGTTTTTAAAGGATGAGTAAAAGTTCAACAGATGGAATAGGTGTGGTTATTCCAGGAAAAGGTATGTATGAGTAATTATACAGACAGGAAAAATGTAAGAAATGTATAGGGCCAGATGTCCATTTGGGCTGAAGCATAATGTATGTTGAAATCAGTCAAGAAGCATGTATTAAGTGTCAATTATATACCAGTAGTATGAGATCAAACTGGAAAGGTGGGTTGATAACAAATCCTGCAGAATCCTGATATGCATTAGAATAAATATTTAAACTTGGTAGGAAACAAGTCATTGAAGGGTATTGAGTAGAGAAATGGCATGACCAGATGTATGCAAATGGTGTATTAATTTGCAGATGTAGTAAAGTGGATTGGAGGAAGGAGAATAGTTACAGCAAATTCTATTGGGATACTATTATGATTATACCGGTGAGTGAGGGCTTAACTAAAGTTATTAACAGTGAGACTATAGAAGAAGTTGTGTGTGAGACACTGTGGATCTGGAATTAATAGGATTTGGTAATAGATCAGATAAATAGGTAATGGAAGAGTGAAGGGAATCAAGCTAACATGAAAATTTAAGTGTAATAGAAAATGAACTGATAATTATTTATGTTTTAATCAATTCCTGAGGAGTCTGGGAAAATAAGGTTAAAAGAAGTGGAAAACAGATTAATGGAGTTGTTGGACCATGTGTGTGTGTGTGTTCAAATGAAATCTTTGTCCTTGAAAAAGCAAAGGATAACAGGACTAAGATGGTAGTTTTAACTTCATCATGAAAATATTTCTATTAATAGTGTTGTGATGTCATCTTATCAAGGGGAACAGGATCAAATGATTTGCATCAGATAATAAGGCATCCTAATCTATGTTTCATCTTTAGTATAACAAAAGTGTTGCTTCATCATCATTCTTTCTCCACTTCGGATACTTTTCAGATTATTCCCTTAGTATATACTATCCACAACACTCCAAGTGTGATGTGACCAAGATTTAAAAAAAAAAATGGGGCTATACCCTCTAGTCCTGAACACAATGACTCACTCAAAATAGTCTAATATTAAATTAGCCTTTTGGATAGAAATATCACACTGTTGACAAATGTTGGATTTACCATTCATTAAAAGATCTAGTTCTTTTCCAGACAAACTGCTCTGCAGACATGAATTTGTAGTTCTGAACCTGTGGAGTGAATTTTTGAACCCAAGTGTAACACTTTACATTTATCCATATTAAATTTTGCTTTAACATCTTTGGTTCATTGTTCTTATGAATCAAGATCTTCTCAAATATTGATTATCATCTAGCATATTAACCATTGCTCCAAGATTTGTATCATTTGCATACTTGACGAGCATTCCATTGAAGCTTTTATGTCTGATTTAAGAAAATTAAAAAGAGTTCAGCGGTACATAACTAAGCACAGATTTCCCTAGGGCATTTCTTTGGTGACCTCTTAACAAGATGATATAGAACCATTGATTCTCTTTGTGTCTAACCTTTCAACTACATTTACATTTACTTGAGTGCCCTGTGTTCTAGCCCATATGTCCCCATCTGTCCCCAAGAATAGAATAAGCAATTTTGCTAAATCTCATGGGTCAATTCTACTGGAAAACTGTAGTACATATACAGCACTTCTATCATCTACCAGTCTAGTAACACTGTCAAAAAAGCTGAATGAGGTTAGTCTAATATGACCTGCTTTTGTAAAAATAAATTATTGATGCTTTCTACTTTTTACATAGCTATTTCTTTTACAAAGAAATTTATTTATTTTGCAAAGCTATTTCTTTACATGACAGCTGGTATGCCAGCCAGCATTCTACCCTTTTAATAAAGAAATGTATTTAAAAATATAAATGTAAAAAAATAAAGAAAAATAATTTAAATAAAATGCAATGAAAAAATGATTGCATCTGAAAGTGAATGCACTGTTCCATCTTGATCTCTCTGACAAGACCATACTAGATCTCTGTGATTGTTACTTCCCTTTCTAGATGTTTTTAACCATCCCTTTATGAATACATTCCAGAATTTTTCCAGGAATCAAAACCAAACACACTGGCCTATACAATTTCCATCTTTTTCCATTTTTGAGAATTGGAACACTGGCCCCTTTTGAATGGTGTAGTGCCTCTCCCATTACTCTTGTTCTTTCAAATATATTTCACAATGGCAATCAGAATCTTCAGATTCTTCTAGTATCCCAGTAAGTCATCTGACCTAGGCTTCTTGAACTCATCAAAATCAGCTAGGTCTTCTCTTGCTATCTTCTTACTGCTCTTGATGTAAGTTGAGTAGCTCTACTTTCTCTCCCTCATCCGTTACCATCTCCTCCATTCAGAGCAATAGTCCTGTAACTTCTCTTTGCTTAGTATAGCCTAAACAAACAAATAAACATGTTATTATTTAAAAACTTTGTTTTATTGTTTATAAACACATTATTGTTATTCGTAATTTTTCCCCCTAGTCTCAGCTCATTCTCAGCTTCAGTACCCCTGATCCTATAATTCTAGGGCAGGATTCCCATAGTCATCCTCAGTCACTTGTCCTCACTTTTAAACGTATTTTTAAAATTATATTTGTTGAATTCCACATGCATCCTTGCCAAACTGAGCAACTCTCATTTTTTCCCTTTTATGAGAATTATTTCTTTCTATCCTCAGAATTTTTCTTCGGAACATCTCATTACTTCTGTGTTGATTTCCTCTGTAGAATTTTAGCTCATGTGATCTTACCTATTTTTTTTTAACTCTTCCAAACCTACTCTCCTGAAATAAAATATAACATATTGAGCTATTTCTGACTTTCCTCTCCTCCTCTGTTACTATGCAGACTCTAAGACTGAGTCATCACATATTCCCATGGGTCACATCACTTACATATCATGGATTAGTTGCAGCTTTTTAGTGAGAATTGGTTTCTGAATATTTACTCCTGTTGATTTGTTCACTTTCTGAAGGCTGATGTTGTTATTATAGCTTTTGACAGAGAATTCCAGCAGATGTCCATATAATTGATAAAAGTCAATCAATAGTATAATTATTATATTAAGACTCTGTGTCCAATTTGTGA
The DNA here is from genome assembly GCA_023548195.1 of Bettongia penicillata ogilbyi. Classification (NCBI taxonomy): domain Eukaryota; kingdom Metazoa; phylum Chordata; class Mammalia; order Diprotodontia; family Potoroidae; genus Bettongia; species Bettongia penicillata. Next base: position 7,256,834 of record JAJHZJ010000055.1, on the reverse strand, counting down.
ACTGTTTCCTAAACTTACATATATATATTTCCTCTTTCTGTCCATGTGGTATGTGACACTCTAATGAGAGTTTTTGATTATACATCATCCAATGATATTTGCCCAAATACTCTCCATCTTGCTTACCCCCTCCAGCTCTCTTATATATGCATACGTAAGCTTAGTATTCCTTACTACCTGCCTCTTTTCATTTCATCTTTTTTTTGTTAGAGCTATTCATTCAGATCTATATTCTGTTTGTGTGCCTTATCCTACCCAGTATCGGTAATATCTATGAGGTCTGATCTGTCTCCTTGTCATAAGATATTTAGGTCATCATTTGTGATCATCTCCATACTTTGTGAATCTGTTTATAGACATTGGAGTCCATGGGTTTTATTCCTGGATTATTTCTGGGATTTTTTTTTCTCCTGTGAACTTCCAAGTGTTTCTAGTATTAAGAAGTAGTAGAATTTTGTGAGAAATTAGAGAATATACTACAGGAACTGTCATTTTTGTACACATATATTTACATATATGTATACACACGCACACATATATATGTATATATATATATATATTGCAAGAAGTGATTGGCACATTTGTCAAACATATGGAAAGTAGCCTATAATGTTTAGTGACATATGGAAAAGGACAGGTGAGGGACTCATCACGTAGAAACCAGGCACATGTACATTGTATAAATATATGTCTTGTAAAAAGAAATTAGGTATCAGGGAAAGCAGAGGAGCTCAAGAGTCATTCTGAGCCAAATCAATTACATACCAATGCATATAAAAAGTGTAGTTAGTATAATATCATATGGTTAGTAATAGGTTAAAATATTGCTTGCTATCAATTCAGGACATTGAATATCACAATGAAAAATTCAAATTATTTTATCATGTGAGGTAGAATCAGAAGGAAAATAGAATCACCAATTTAATTAAATGTTTTGGGAAAAACAATGTTCTGAGTACAAAAGAAAAAGTGAAACAGGCAGGTTTAGAGAATTCCTTATGTAATTAACTCAGCAAAAGTTATAGTGTATACAAAGCACATTGTAATTATAAAGTGCTCTGCAAAGTCAGCAATTATTATCAGTCAATAGGGCAAAAATGAACACTTTGTAAAAGATACAGAAATGTGGAATACTTTGAGGATCTGGGATTTCCTTGTATACTCATGGTAAAGTACAAAAAGGTGTGATTACCACCAGGGAACTGGAGCCAGATCCTATCTGTGAAAGGTGTGATTACCACCAGGGAAGTGGATCCAGATCCTATCTGTGAAAGGTGTGATTGCCACCAGGGAAGTGGATCCAGATCCTATCTGTGAAAGGTGTGATTGCCACCAGGGAAGTGGAGCCAGATCCTATGTGTGAAAGGTGTGATTACCACCAGGGAACTGGAGCCAGATCCTATGTGTGAAAGGTGTGATTACCACCAGGGAAGTGGATCCAGATCCTATGTGTGAAAGGTGTGATTACCACCAGGGAAGTGGATCCAGATCCTATCTCTGAAAGGTGTGATTACCACCAGGGAAGTGGATCCAGATCCTATCTCTGAAAGGTGTGATTACCACCAGGGAACTGGAGCCAGATCCTATCTCTGAAAGGTGTGATTACCACCAGGGAAGTGGAGCCAGATCCTATGTGTGAAAGGTGTGATTACCACCAGGGAAGTGGATCCAGATCCTATGTGTGAAAGGTGTGATTACCACCAGGGAAGTGGAGCCAGATCCTATGTGTGAAAGGTGTGATTACCACCAGGGAAGTGGAGCCAGATCCTATGTGTGAAAGGTGTGATTACCACCAGGGAAGTGGATCCAGATCCTATCTGTGAAAGGTGTGATTACCACCAGGGAAGTGGAGCCAGATCCTATCTGTGAAAGGTGTGATTACCACCAGGGAACTGGAGCCAGATCCCATCTGTGATGCTTACTAACTGTGTGCTCTTAGGCAAATCACTTAAACTACCTGTATTTCAGTTTTCTCGCTTGTCAAATGAAGGGGTTAGACCAGGGTTCGGGAAGCAGTGGCCTCCAGGTCATATATGACCCTCTAGGTCCTCAAGTGAAGTCCTTTGACGGAATTCAAACTTCACAGAACAAATTAATTCACAGAACAAACTGTGAAGTTTGGATTTAGTAAAAGGGCCGCACTCAAGGACCTAGAGGGACACAGGTTCCCCACTCTTATTAAACTCTTTGATGTCTGACATCCCTTTTAGCTCAGGATCTATAAATCTATTTTCACAGAATCGTAGATGTGGGGATGGAAGGGAATTCAGAGACCATCTTGTCCACCACACTAGTTTTACCAAGAACCACTAACATAGGTCCTAACTGACTAGAAGCTGGTCAGTACAAATTGTACCTGCCTCCTGCCTATATGTGCACCCCCCAAACATACCAACCTTCCAGTGATTGTTGCCTCTGAACTTGTATATATCAATCCTCAAATGAAAGACAATTTGTCATGAATATCATGCTAGCAGCTTCTAACTTCTTTAGTGGAGAATAATTAAGGAATAAACCATGAAAATTAAGCAAGAAGGATGTTGGGAGAGTTGAAAGTAGGAGTAACAAAGGATATAAAACATGTCCAAAGCTATTTAGTGGGGGATTTAAAGAAGGTTATAAGAACTACAGGAGAGAGAAAAAAAAATTTTTAAGTAGTACTAAGGAAGATCAAGACCAGAATAAACAACATAGAATTTAAATCTAAATTAAATTTAAAGTATCTCAGTGACTTTGAAAGATGAAAATAGAATGATAAAAACTCATATGACTGCATTCTTGATCGCTAATTTACAATATGATCCAATGAGACAACCTACATAAAGTGCTTTGTAAACCTCAAAGTGTTATAAAATGTAAGTTATTTTTGTTAGTATCTATGGTGGCCGTATTCAACCATGAATAAATTTGGAATTGATCCCAGAGATAATTTGGAAATAATTTCTTCAGGAAATCACTGTTTATCCTCAAGACAATATGGAAAGGAGGAAGGTTATTTTTCTGTTTTGCTTATTTTTAAGCACACCAACCATGTAATTGAAAAAGTTTATCAAGGATTATTCCATGAATACTATGAGATACGCTCAATATCCTGGTCCACATAACATATAGCTAGAATACCTTGTGACAAGAAATATACAAGCCAATAAAGTGAAAAAGATTTTTTTTTTAATTCTTTCATACACTAGTTCTGTAGTAAGATTGCATTCTTTGCAAAGCTCCAAGCTAGGTTCTGGGGTGAAGTAAAACACAGATCTTGTTCTCAAGAATCATACAATTTAATATTGTGGAGAGATGTGTAAGCAAACAGGCTTGATAAAAGGGAGAGTTTGTTGTGGTACAGTGGAATTTTATTCTTTGTGACCCCATGTGGGGTTTTCTTGGCAAAGAAATTAGAGTGGTTTGCCATTTCCTTCTCCAACTCATTTTGCAGATGAGAAAACTGAGGCAAATAAAGTTAAGTGACTTGCCCAGGGTGACGCAGTTAATAAGTGTCCAAGGCCAAATTGCAACTCAAGAAGAAGAGTCTTCCTGACACCAAGACTGGCAATCTAACCACCATGCTACCTAACTGCCCTAAAAAACAGAGCGCTAAGTGGAAAGACATAGAGGCAAAGTGATATTAGAAAGTAGAAATATGCAGAATAAAAGATAAGTATCACCCTAGGAGCCAAGCCTACCATCAGGGAAGGCTTTGAGAAAGAGATGGCATGTATGTTCAGTCACAAAGGCAAGGTCTAAAATAAAAAGGGGTTTTCAAGAGAGTAGGTTTCAAAATTGTGGGGCAAATATTGGCATGAGCAAAAGTTCAAAGAGAATTAAAATAGAGGACAGAAAATAGGCCACTTTGCCTGAAACTGTGACCTTATTGTATTCTGTAAATGATGATGTTGTTTATATATCAATAATAAATTTTAAATATGCTACCTTAATTTCATATCTATATACAGCAATCAGTTCTTTTTTAAGAGCATTTGTTATAAATAAACTTGGAACCAACTTATAGAGGGCCTTAAATGCCAGGATTGAGAGTTTGTAATAATAATAAGAACAATGTTAATAATGACAATGATACAAGCTAGCATGTATATAGTGAGGGAGGAATAGGTTAAATGATTTGTCTAGTAAGTGAAACTGGATTTGAACTCAGGTCTTCCTGACTCTAGGTCCATCATTCTATCCACTACATCACATAATTGCCTATTTATGTTTGATTTGGTAGGTAATGAGGAACCATGGAATAGGTTTGGAATAGACTAGTTTTGTGGTTACGGAGTAGTCTGTTACGAAGATTATTGGAGCAAGCAATAGGAGGAATGGACTGGAAAACAGATTGTTAATATTAGGAATACCAGTTAGGAAAGGCAATCTTAAAAAAACAAAACAAAAAACCCAACATAACAGTCTAGGTGAGCAAACATGAATAAGGGTGGTTGCGGTATGTCTCTAAAGGACATATGGGAGGCAATAGTTGTTTCCATTGTAAAAACTCAGATTCAAAAGTTCTTCGGAATTATTGGCCAATGAATTACCATTCTCTCCAAAATATACTGAGACTATAATTAGAGTTATTCTAAAGTACATCAAGAAAGATTGTTGTGTGTTCTTCATTGCCGAAGAAGACTATGACGTCAGAGAAATGATGACATGACTTGCACTTGACTTTGTTTTGAGTGAGGGAGGGCTGTGCAGGTCACCAGCATCTGATTCAGAGATGTCTGAATCCAGTGACCCAATATTCATCAGGATAACTGGAGATGACCCAGGATGAGGCAATTGGGGTTAAGTGACTTGCCCAAGGTCACACAGCTAGTGAGTGTTAAGTGTCTGAGGTGAGATTTGAACTCAGGTTCTCCTGACTCCTGCACTGGTGCTCTATCCACTGCACCACCTAGCTGCCCTATCAAGAAAGCTATCCTAGCAGGGAGTAAGCAGGATTCTGCTCTGTATGTTCAACTATCGATCATACCCTTTCCTTTTGCTGACTATCAGAAAAAAATGCAGAAACTATTGAATTCCAGGCTGTGTCCTATTTGTTCTCCACAAGAAAGTATTCAATGCAAAGAAATGTAATACTACCATCAATACTCTTTAAAAGAATTGATTGAATGTATATAGATATGGGATTAATGTAGCATACTTAAAATTTTTTATTGATATATTTTGCCTTTATAGTGTTTTCACTTCCCAATATATTCTTCCATCCTCTCCCTGAGAGCCAAACCATGTAACAGAGATTTTAAAGAAAAAAATAGTTCAGCTAAACTGACCAAGAAATCATTATATACAGATGTCATAGCCATAGAACTCCACTTCTGCAAAGAAGGGAAAATGGTGCATTTTCATGTTTCTCCTTTGGCAACATGCTAGGTCATTATAAATTCAGAGCATTTCATTTTGTGTGTCTTTCTATTTAACATAGCATAATTATATGACTGAAGTGTACCTAATAACCCATATTACAACGGACATAGAAACCATGCTCCATATTCTATTTTCCCCTATGCCCCCCAATACTGCCAGGATTGTATTACATTTACAAGCCAGACTTGAGAACTAGAAAGCAAAATACAATAATTGAAGTGGTTGTTATATAATGGACTACAGATGAATTTGTAAATAATAAAATGGGTTTTGAAGCATCTATAGAAATTAGTGTGAAAGTGGCTAAAACAAGAGTTCTTAATATAGTCTTTGAAGTTTACCATTTTAATAATTGTATTTCAATGTAGTTTATTTCATTTATAATACTATGTATTTCATTTTATAATTTAAAAGCATTATCCTGAAAAGGGGTCCATGACACACACCAAAAAAGGTTAAGAAGTCTGGGGGCAAGGACATGGAAAAGAAAATGTCACCTTGGTTACGAAGTTAAGATCGCTTAAGAAAGAGATATGACAGAAGATTTCAATAACCTCAAGAAATCATTGAAAATATAAGAATATTTTGACTTAATCACTTTATTGTTAATGATATATGGATCAGAATGTTGATCTATAATTCTATTCAAGATTAGATAATGACTGTCTAATTCAGTAAGCTTTTATAATGTATAAGAAAAATGGTTACTGCCCTCAGGGGGACTGGATTCTAATCTTGCTCAAAAAGCAAGAAAGTTACATATATGCAAAATTTTGCTCAGTTTTGATCTGCAACTTTATCAATGTGAGAAAACTCTACCATTATAGGCAGGCAGCATATCTTCAGTGTATCATTTCATAGTGTTATTTGTAGCACTAAGAGGTTAACTTACTGCTCTTACGCAGCTAGTGTATTCCAGAGACTGCTTGAATTGGATTACAAGAACTGATTGTTACATTTCAGTGTGAGGATTTATAACTCACACTACAAATAAGGACTTGGTTTATGTTTTGTGGGTTCTCCTGACTAGAGGTTGCCAAATATGTCCTCAAGAGTCAAATATGTCCCCAAAATATAAAAATTATTCTTAGTTCATGGGCAGAACAAAAATATGTGGTGAGTCCACAAAAGCAGACAGCAAGCTGGTCTTGATCCTTGGACTGTAGGTTTGCTGACTTAGTCACTGGTCTAGACTTAAGACAGTGAAGGAGAAAATGTTGCAATGCAGATTAAACGTAAAATGGTGTTTGTTGTGTATAAAAATTTTTGAGGGAGAAGATGGTTGTTAAGTATTTACCAGCAAAACCCTCACTTGAATTTATATCTTCCTATTCTTAGCATCAATCTTTCCTATCCACTATAGTACTTTAATTTTTATACGAAGTTTTGCTTTGTAAAAATATATCAAATAAAGAAATGTTGAATGCTTATTAATATTAAAGATATACAGCAATTTATCAGTTTTTGATAAGCCACAGTTTATCACATTCAGAGCAAAGATGAGGTCAAACCACTTATTTAAACAACAGATCATCTGTATGCTTGAATAGATGCTGAGGTATATAACTAATGAGCTTGAATTTGGTAGGGAATTTGCGTATTAATTTCCCCATTAGGGAGTAAGCTTGTGCAGGGCAAGGACCATGTTCTTTTTACTTTGTTTCGTATGCCCAGCACTTAGTACAGTCCTGTCACAGGAGAAACAGTTTAATAAATAAATTGACAAATGAATGAATAAGTAAATAAACAT